>WNHD01000624.1:0-35251 GCA_011057455.1 Ganaspis sp. Gsp50
CATGGAAATCATGGAAAACTCATGGAATTTTGAAGAAAAATTTGTAGAAACCCAGAATATATTTTAAATATATTTTAAATAAAGAATTAAGTAAGTTAAAAAAATGTATTTTTGTAAAATAAGCGTAATATTTTAAAATGAAAAAAAATCATTCTTTGTAGATAAAAATTTATGTTTATATTTTAAATAATTTTAAATAATTAAATAACAGAAAATGAAACGGGAAAAAATTCAAAAGAGACCAGGAAAAACTGGGAAATGACCGGAAATTTTTTTTGGCAAAATTAGTAGACACCCTTAATTTATTTCTATTTATTTATTTACTATTTAATTTTGATATCTCAACAATGTTGGGCACTTGGTTTTAGAAAAAAAATTAAAAGGATTCTTTGTCCTTTTTCTAATAAGCAAAAATATAAATAATTTCTTTTTATCATTTTTTTATGTATACAAAATCGATTCTTTTCTTCCTGTAATCAAAAAGAACTTGTTTCGAACCTCTTTCCTCGGGGAATAAAAGTACTTTTTGTTTTCCCTTATATTCTATGAGGTTTTTTCAATCTTGATTATTTATTTTTTTGTTTTGTTTTTATTTGTTTTTGTTTTTTTTATTTTGTTTTTGTTTGCTTTTGTTTTTTCTATTTTGTTTTTGTTTGCTTTTGTCTTTTTATTTTGTTTTTGTTTTCTTTTGTTTTTTTATTTTGTTTTTGTTTGCTTTTGTTTTCTTTTTATTTTAGTTATTTTATTGTACATATTTGCTTTAATTTTGATTTTTTTAAATACGATCAAAGAAGTGATTTTTTTTCGATTTAAAAATTTGAATCAATTTTAGAGAATGTTTTTATTTTTTATAGAGTTTAGGTAAAAGGAAATATTTCTAGATTATTGAAATTTCGGTTTTATTTATAGTTTTTAGTTACCATTCCTTTATTGTAACCTCGCGGATTCCCTCGCCGATATCCGTTAATTTATATGGTACTACGCTTCCTTGTCTAAACGATGACAAAACAATGAAACGACAGCTTTTTGCGAAAGTGCTTTGAAGGCAAGCGTAACGAGCTGCTCTGTGCCTGCAATAGGAAAAAATGAGACAAATCTTCTTTCAAAGGAAACTTTATAAATTTTAATATCACCATTCTATTAATTATTCAAAATAAGTTGATTTTTCTTTCGTTTATTTTCTATAGTTCGTAAAAATTGCCTTTAATCTATATTTTACTGCAGAGTACAAAACAATTGTCAATTATTATAATTATTTTATTATAGTAATTGAAAGTTGTAAAAATATTTTCAAATTGTAGATTTATTTATTTAAAAGTTTGTCCCTTCAATACAAAAAAGACTTTTATTTATTATATTTTTTATAAATTATTATTTATTAAATATTATTATTATTATTATCATTATTATTATTATTATAATTATTATTATTATCATTATTATTATTATTATTATTATTATTATTATTATTATTATCATCATAATCATTATTATTGTTATTTTTATTATTTTGTTTAAAACTTTAATAATAACAATAATAATTATAAGTTTAAAATTTAATAAGATAATTTAAATTAATAAGAAGCTAACTTCACTTTATTAATAATTATGAAAACATTTTGGCGCGAAATTGATTGTAACTACATTGCTAGACTTTATTTCCCTTGCGTTAATAAAACAATAGTTATAAATATAAAAATTTCCCAATTTTATCTTAATTTAACATATTTCTCGAATTTACTTCTCTTGTATTAATAAAACAAGCCATAAATATCCTAATGTCCCTATTTTATCAAAATAATCTCTGTATTGACATTTCAAATGAATAATTGACTATTTTCATCACGCTAGTTCAATTAATGATTAACTTCACTTTATTCCTGTTTGTGAAACACATTTGGCGGGAAACAGTTTTTATCTAATTTTCCATTTATTTGTGAAATTTCCTTTTCCGTGTGTGTTAATTATCAACTTAGTCATCAAAACCATTGAAAATAATAGCTGGAATTTTAACGAATAATAAAATACTGTGTAATTTGCAACAATTTTAGGAATTTCATTTTGAAAAATTTAACCTATTTTGATTTTCCTAAATTTGGCAACAATGCATTAAAATTGATGACCGTTAGATTAGCAAATGTAAACAATCAAGTTAAGAAGTGCAAAGAAGACCTTTTTAGTATTATTTTGAGCATTTTGTGTTTTAATCAAGGTAAATTAACGATTTTATTAGTAAAAGAATGATGTATTGAAGATTTGTGAAGTAAATAATTAGTTCTCGTTGTTAAAAACAGTCACGTCAAATAAGAACAGTAAAAAAATATTTCCCCTAAGTGCTTTCTCCCTTCGGTTCAAATAATTTTTTCTCGAATAGGTACTGAAACTGTGAAGTGTATATGTCAGATAGTGAAGTGTAACATTCTCCTGGGAAAAGGATCTACCCGGAAATAACATCGCATCTGGATATTGGTAAAATATTGCTTTTTTGTTATTGCCGAAATAAGCCATTGTTCTATAAATCGCTGTTACTATGGACTTATAAATAAAATGTAAATAATGCTTATTTTTCAAAGCATGGAAAGGAAAACTATAAACCGTAGTTTAACAATGCAAGTATTTCTTTTTCGCTAAAATGGCTAGACGTTTTTTGGGTTCAAGTAAGTAAAAACTGGTTTTCTTTGCAACATAACCTAATTTTTTTTTAACAAAAATTCTATTGTCTTTGAAAGAAAGAAACAATTCAAAATGCATTGATTTTGAATTAATAAAACAAATGCTAAGTGTATAAAAATGTATTCTAAAACGGAAATTATTAATAAAATTCGAATTTTACAAGTTTCCTGGAAATGGAGAAAAATTGTAATAAAATATGAAAATACATTAAAACGTAATTTAATTTTTCTTTTTTATTGAGAATTCAGTTAGCTATTAAATTCAAACGAGGAATAATAGCTTGATTTTCATCGCGGGAAGTGGTAGTTGGAATAAAGTAATAAAGAGTTTTTTGGTCTTGTTGAAAAAGTTTGCAAATATCCATTAGGGTTCAACTACCTAGTTTCTCTCAGATGAGTAACGAGTTCTTGCAAGAAAACTTTGTCACGTCACTTAGCATGCTTGTGAAATCCAAATTTTATGAATAATTTCCCATTTCCTGAAATATAGAGATATCTTGCAAATCAATAAATGTCATCCGATATATGTGACATGAATATATGCACACATTCATTAAAACTAAATTTATTAGGTTCTCTGTACGACAAGGAAAAGCGTTTAAAATTTCGTAATAACTTGTGTTTCACGTATTTTAATTAGAGCTTTAACCGTATTTTAATGAAGTTCCATATAAATCACTTTTTCCTTTATTTTTAACAAAACGAATTTATTTCAATTTTTATTCTCAAATTTTAATTGTTCACTCGGTGTTTTACTGGAGAATTTTAATAATCTCGTTTGTTAAATTAGAAGAAATTTAATTGAACTTTTTAAAAATATTTTTCGTCTCTACGAATTACATATTTAGTTCGAAATCGTTCGATAATTAGGTTAGATTAGAATTATGTTAATTAATTACGGTGAATTACATTTACATAAAAGTAGATTTTAATGGTACTTGGGATTAAAAAATATGTTTAAATATTAAAACTTGACTTACATTTTAAAATAATTTATTGAATAAACCAAATTATCCAATATCTTTAGTCAAAATTTAGACTTATAATCAATCAATTGAGGAGCTTGTAAATGTTGGATGTTACTAACTCCATTTGGGTGATGAATTTCTTATCATCTGGAATACGAATGATGATTAAATGCCATAGAAAGATCACAAATACAGATATAAAACACTGATGGAATATTACGAGTAACACTAATTTATTAAAACCACCGAGAAACAATATTAAAATACACTTAAAACAATTAAATTCACTTGATTTTGAGTTTCGTTTTCACATTATTTCTCATAATATATTGAACACGCACATGTTTATTCAAGAGAAACGATATTATGAATCGACCTTACGCAAGCAAGTCACAGATAACCGCTCCACATGGAACTGAAAAAGAATTTAAAATTTCTTTCCTTTTATAAAACTGGTTTGGGTCCTCTAGAATTAGGCTTTTAAAACGCTTAGCGCAAATACTAGAAAATATCTACACGTTTTACTCCGATTTACAATAAATAAATTATACTATAATTTTTTAATAATTTTTAAATATTTTTCTTAATTTTTAAAAATTATGATTGAAACTAGCCTTATTGTTGATTTAATTAGAATTTCAACTACATAAAAATTTAATGCCGGTATTTTATATGTAAATGTTAATTATTTGAAATTCGAAAATTGAATTCTTTAAATCTTTTTATGAAAAATTGTCTCCAGATCTTAATAACCGAAAATGTATACTTTTCTAATTAGTGGAATTTTTACGAATTTAAATTTTTCGACTGTTTTAATAATTCAGAATTTTTATTAATTCTCTTTAATAATTTAAAGAGCACTTTTTTAATTTTGAATTAACAATCTTTTTAGTGTTAACTGAAACTTTTGCTGTTTTAAAATTAAATTTAATGCTACTTCTATTTTAAATGAAATAAGTCAATATTTCTTTTACAAATGACTTTGAATTTTTCGCGAAAATCGTGTTTCTTTTTATTTTTTGTACCATTTCTTTCTTGAGACAGTTCAGGGATAATTAAGTTATATTTATCTTGTTGATTTTCTTTATTTTTCTTTTGATCGATATTTCAAATAAACAAGAGATATACACTTTTGCAAGAAAAAGGAAAACAATAAATTTTTATTAGTTTTCGTTGGTTTTTTTTTTCACTTAAAGTATTATATGAGAAAATAGTTTTCGGATTTATTTAGCTTATTAACTGCAAATACATGTTTATATAATTTGTTTAATTTAAATTAATGTGTGTGAGTATAATTTGATATAAAATAAAACCTTAATTTTGTAAAAGAATACAAAATTGAATTTATAAATCTTATTGTTTTTTTATTTTAATAAAGAGCAGTTCTTTTGAAAACTAGTCTTTTTCGTCATTATTGACAAAAATATTTTATTCTACAAATTGCGAGGTTATTAATTAACAAATTTTAATTATATACTATAAGTTAATTTAATTATTGTTTTTCATTGTAATCTTCAGCCTTTTTGCTCGAAATTGGACGTACTTTACAAACAAAATTAATTAATCTGAAATCACGTGGAAACTCATATTCATATTTTTTTTTGTAACTTTATATATATAATTAGTTACATAATTAGTCATTTTGTTTCCTCGTAGAGAAAGTATTTAAAAGTTAATCTTTTGCCAGGAAGCGTAAAAATTGAAATTAAAAATAAATTAAATTTAATTCAAATACATGAACTGAAACTTTTTAAAATTATCAATTCGTCAAAAAGGTCTTAAACATTTTATTCAAACTGATCGTTCTTTTTTAAATTATTTCAAAATAAATGAATTTTAATTAAATGACTGAATTGTTGAAACAAAAATAATAACTTCACATAATTTTTAAAATTCACAAAATATATCTTGGATATATCTTTTTTCGCAGCTTTCGTGTATAATGGGCTGCATCCGCAGGAACCTTTAAACATTTCGTTAATTTTAAAAATTTATTTAGAAAAGTATTTCAAAATGTCTATAATTTTTTAATTTAAGTGTTTAATTTTGTTCAATTTAATGATTCAATTTAACAATTTTTTTATTTTTATTTAAATGCTACGAAAGTTTGTAAGGGTAAAGAATTAAAAAAAATCGTATGTTTTTTTTTTTTCTTAAACATTCCTTTATTTCTCATTTTTTTTTTGAACTCCTCGTGCGATTCTCAGAAGCTTAATTCTTTTTGTACAAGAAAATTGACTCGAAGGCTTACTATCATAAAAGTTGAAAAGAAGCTTATATAAAGACTAAGGGGTGAGATGACGAGGAATTCAGAAAAATGAAGCTCATGGCACACAATACATTTTTAATATATCAATGTATATTATTAACAATAACAATACTGTATGATGACAATGACTTATGATAATAGTTTCACAAAGATGATTTATGATAATTAGAATTCGGCTCTAAGGTGTACCGTTTTTCTTTCTAATTATTTAAAGTACTTTTCATCTTCATTTCTTTTTACAAATTATATACTCTTGTATTTATTTTTCATCTCTTTTTTTAAATTATCAAAACATAACAAATTTAAACCAATAATTAAAATTAGTTAACTGAAACTGAAAGGGATTTTAAATAAGTTCACATTGTTAATTATCATTTTGTATTGTTAACAATTAAATAAGACGAGTTTTGCTAACGATTTATTCACGGAAAAAACTATCCGGTTGGAATAACTGGATAGTTTTTTCCGTGTTGAAAAAAAATAAAATTTTGTGGTACAGAACGTGTAGATAATCCTAATCATTCTTGTTAACAATATATTTAACAATTTAAAAAATGATAAATAAAATAATGATTAATAAAACAATGATTAATAAAACAATGATTAATAAAACAATGATTAATTAAACAATTATTAATAAAACAATGATTAATAAAACAATGATCAATAAAACAACGATTAACAAAATAATTATTAATAAAACAATATTTAATAAACAAATGATTAATACAATGAAACATTATTATTAACAGTTGAAAACAATTATTTTAAAAAGTAATTATTGTTAGCAATGAAAGAATAATTTATTTTTATCAATGTACAATTTAGAAAAATGTAAATCTTAATTTTTAATGTTTTATAAAAAGTTTTTCCATATTTTTAACAAATTATACCTAAGCAATTTACATATTCAGATCGTAATCTGAAGTATTAGATATGTTGTGTCATTTTGGAGGTACACTTCTTTATTTACAGATTAATTTTTAAATATTTCGAAACACTTAAACTGCACGAGTATGGTGCTTAAAATGTGTCAAATTCAACCATATTTGATAAAATCGATTTATCTAATATATGAAATATTTATTTAAATAAAGCTTCGAGTATGTTCCCTATATTTCCAAATTCTTTCAGATTTACATAAAATATGGTCTTAATATAACGTGAATTTGTATATAGATGTCTTTGAATATACAGAATCCAAAGTAGCCCTGAAAAAATAATAAGCCATTACCTTTAGTCACGTTCTGAACCAAATATTAACTTTTAAGAGGTCTTACAGCCTCTCCAGAATATCAAGAGTTATTGCAATTTTCATAGAGACAGATTTATAAGACAAGAAAATAATAAATAATGTTTATGTGGTAGAATATTTTTTTCGTAAATTAACTCTGTTAAAATATCATATTTTTAATAACAATGTAATAATAATATTTCAATAATACAATAATATTCGATAACATTCCTAACAAATATATTCAAATATATATTTTATCAGAAACATATCGCAATAGACTTTTTATTCGAAAGAAAATAACTCGGCGGTTTTCATATACGTATTGAGTAAGTGAACCACAATTATTTTTATGAAAAACTGATAAAACTTATTTGTTCAAATATTATTCTGAGTTAAAAATAATTGCAAACTTTTTATTAATTATTCACTAAAATAGTTGCAATTTCTCATGAATATTTTGAAAATGTTCAATTTTTAGTTAACAAATTTACAATATTTACATCTATAAATATTTAAATATCATATTAATAGAAAAAAATGATATTTAAAAGCAATTTTTAAACGCAATGTCTCTCTGTAATTACCAAACCATTTGCTCTAGAAGTTAAATTGACGTTTCTGAATAATCTGTTCCGCTTCTGAAACGTCTTCTGAAGTTGCTAAGTCATAAAACTCATAAGAGATGATTTTCTACCTCAAACTGTTTCAAGTTGCAACTTCACCGAATGTACTCTTTTCAAAGTATGCAATTATTGCTTCTTTTACTTTCCCTTTCAATAAAAACACATTTTCATCAAAAAGATATCACTTTTTGGCCATTTTTTAAAACTCTTCACAAATTATCTCAATTTTTTAAAATTTGTTCAGTTTTTAACAATTCGAAGTAGTTTCAAGTGTAAAAAAATAAATATTTGTGGAAAATTAATAATTATATGTTAACAAATCTGTGAAGTTTTTACATAAGAAACAAATATTTTTAAACAAAAGATGCATATTTGTGTGAAAGATATTTATTCGTGTAAAAAAATAAATATTTCTAAAAAATGTGTAGGAGAAATAAGTGTGCAGGAAAAGTAAATGTTTAAAAAAAATAAATATTTGTGTAAAGAAAGTAAATATTGGTTTAAAAAAATAAAATAAATATTTTTATGTGTAAAAAGAATAGACATTAAAAAATACTATTTCAATATTTGGCTTAGTATATTATTTGTATTAATGTACGTTTAATAAATATTTAGGTATTTGGATATTTTTAAATATTTGTAGAATAAAGCATAGACAACTTGAAACGAATGCCCAATTTTCTTAAAACATAACGATTTTAAATAAAATAGCTTAAATTTTTAATAACATAATTACAAAGAATTTGGTTGAATTGCACATTTTTTGGAATTTTTTCTAATTCATTTAAAATATCTTAGAGCCGATTTTGATGAATTTGAATCGAGAACTACAACACATCGCACACTCGAATGAGACTTTGAGTCTCATATAATGCTACTAAAAAACATGATCGATTATTCAGATTTTGTTTATTATTGTTGTTCCTCAGAGTTTTTGCACTTAAACGCGCACTGGGTCATCTTTGGCAAATCTTACAAATTCCCATATCTCGATTAAACGAGTCGAGATTAATATCGAACGGCACCATTTTTTAATATATCAAGTCTCGATTGATATATATTTTTTTTATTATCACGAGATTTAAAGTTGAGCTATTTGTTCTTTATTAAGTAATTTACTTGAGGGATTTGATGATAATGAAATTTCAGTCACACCCACAGATGTTTGCACTGCTGCAGTTAGTGCAGTCTGTAAAGGGATATTTTCTTTTATCATCTCGCATCCTGTATCTGAAACATGAAAATTTATTCGTTTAGGAAAAAAAATACAGGCTATAAAAAAATTAGAGTAAAAAAAAGGAAGTTTAAAGTTATTAATTTGAGAGAGATGTATTATATGTGCGAGTAATTTTCGTTTTTCTTTCTCATTATGCTGACTTAATAAAAAATTTTCAAAGAGAATAATTATTGTTATTTATTAATGCTCGTTTCTTTTCAACTATATTCGGATTCTTTATTTTCGTTTGAATATATGCAGGTTTTAAAAAATGGAAAGATAGAGAGCTAATCGTAGTACTTAAAATAATGATAGAAAGAGGAAAAAATCGGAAAATGTTGAAAGAGAACCTTCAACTGGAAATGAACAACATGAAAATGAGAATCACGATTGTTTTAAATTTCTCTCGTGTATAATTTTAAAAATAAAGAAATCATTTTATGATTTTCATGAATAATCAAATTAAAAACAAAGAGTATAAAAAAGTGGAGAGCATAAAAGATAAATATTATATATAGAAATAATATATGGATTTTTAAAAATTAATATTGAAATCAAATACATAAAGAAAATGTGATTAATTAGTTATTAAATAAATAATGACTTTCTATAAAGGTTTTATACTTAGCTCAGAGAACTATTTCGCGAAACAAAAATATTGAAATATTTTTACAATTTATTCTTGTTTCAAGAATATTTTCGATTTATTACAAGGATTTTTAAATTTGAATCAAGAATAAATACTTAAATCAAGAATAAATACTTGAAGCAAGAATAAATACTTGAATCAAAAATAAATACTTGAATCAAGAATAGTTATTCTTGCATTGATTCAAGAAAACTTCTCTCGTGAACTTAATCGTGTTTTTGTTTTAAAAATTAGTTTATATTTTTTTACATATTTTTTTAATTCAGGCCTATCTGGTAACTTGAAAGATTTTTTAAAATTAAATCAGTTTCAACTACATTTGGATAATAACAATTTGAGAAAATTGACCTCTTGCATAATTGTAAGTGGATGGTAATTTTCAAGAGCTGTAGTAGCACGAGGCGTTTGTATAATTGTTAGATTATCTCGTTATACTAATTTTCTTGACCTTTTATTTTTATATTTTTCTCAAATAAACGTCAACTTTTTTTTATATTTATAAAATACAATAACTGTTGAAAATTATTTATTAAATGTGACTCGACATGCAACGGAGGTCCCTTTCACCATGTCCAGTCACAAATAAGTAAAATTTTTATTTATAAATTTGTGTATAGCTTGAAACAAATTGAGTTTTTAAATTCCGAGTAACTAACCTATAAATTAAGCTCCAGGCTTAAATTATTATCGTGATTATTATCATCCAAATTTATTGAAAATCAAATTAATTAAAAGTCAAATTTGTCATAAACTAATTGTCTAATATTTACAAGCAACTTTTTGTGTGCAAGAAGTTGTAATATTACGTAAATATTTTAAACAAGATTATGAATATCTTGAAACAAAGTCATATAAGTTAATGAAAAGTTATGTAGCTCGGAAATTATTCGATTTTCATGTAAATTGGTAGATTATGGGTATTATAGAAGTAAACAAAGGTTTTTGAATTTGATTACGTAAATTGTATTAAAACATCAGACATTTTAAAAAATATTAAATTACGTACAGAAATAATTTTATTCGATGAATTTTCCCCATATTTAGCCAATTTACGTACAATGCTGCGAAAAATGATTAAATTCTAATTTGTAAATAATCACTTCAAATTAAAAGTGACTTTTTAACTTTTTAATATATTTTCATCAACGAGTCACTATATTCGATTTTCGAGACTCAAGCCGATTTGATTGTTGAATTTTAATTTAAAGCTGGAAAGAGCGAAGTGCTTTTAACAGTGAACGAGAAATTGGCTTTAAAGTTACCAGGAAATAATAAAATTTACCCAGTTGTTTCCCGTTTTCTAAAATTTCAAGCGCCAACGGAAATAAAGAATTATAAAAGTATCAAGATTTCTGTTTGAATACTTATTGAAATTAGAACAATTCTTTTTATAAAAATTAAGATTATAATTTATATATCTATTTATATATTAAATATATATTTATTTTTAACTGATTGAAATAAATTGAACAAAAAAATATTAAAGCCGAGTTGAAGAGCTGTCTAAAGTTTAAACAAAATGTCCCAAAAACCTTTTTAAAATTTTTTTCAGAGTTTAAAAAAACTGCAATTATATTTAATTAGTTGGTTAGTAATTACTGTCATAATTAAGAGAACTTTAATTTAGCGCTATCAGTAATTTGTAAGAGGCTGAAAATTAACAGGCGGGATAAAAAAAGTCTTTGTCTCTGAAGACTTTTTAGCAACCCTTTTTTAAAAACTCTGACATTACTTTATGCACGTTGTTCACCGGATTAATTAGTAGCTGACACGACTTGCCGAGCATTGGATTATCGAACTAACTTCTACGTCGAGGAAAAATTGATTAGAAAGAATGAAAATTCTTTTAGCAGAATGAAACTTCTATTATCTTAACGAACCTGAAGGAAATTTCATATTAATATAATAGAACTTGAAATGAATTGTTTTATTCCTAATGAAATTGAATTCCCGTTGGATACCAGTTAATGAAATTGGTTTTGTATATTGCAGAACGCTATTTTCGCTTCAAGATCGTATAGATTTTTATCCATTCGCAAAATTAAGCAAAGAGGACAAAGAATTTAAAAATAACGATTGGGAAATGAGAATAAGGATGCGAAAATGAGAACAATGTTTTAAAAATGATGAACACATTCAACATGAAATAAAAATTTCAAAAGCTTATCAATATTTCATAATGAAATAAAAACTTCAGAGTGATATAAATATTTCAAAAGGGAATAAAGATTTCAAAAGTGAATAAAGATTTCAAAAGTGAATAAAGATTTCAAAAGTGAATGGAGATTGCAAAAGAAAATTAAGCTCTCAAACTGAAATGAAGATTTTGAAGCAAAAATGAAGATTTTGAAATAAAACTGAAGATTTTGAAACAAAACTGATGATAGGGAATACATTTTTTGTGAAAAATGACTCACATTTGGAAACAGAGGAAGTTCCTGCGCTGCTGCATTGTTTCTTAAATGTACTGCCTCCCATGGTGACTTTTCCTCTAATGTTCTTATCCGGCTGAAAGATGATTATGTAAACTTTAGGAGAATAGAGGCAGACTAAAGTCACTGAAGCACTCAAGCTTATAGCCACACAAAGTGTTGTGATTTGTGTCTCGTGGGCATTTCCGGTTCCAAAGTATATCGGAACAAAAGCCAACCAAATAATACACGTCGTGTACATAGTAAATCCGATAAACTTGCTCTCATTGAAATTTTCCGGAATTTTTCTTGTTTTCACGGCGTAGATAGTGGATACAAGAATCAAGGTAGCGTTATAAAGTTGTGAAAAGAGGAAACTCATGTCCTGAATATTACATTTGAGGATCACCTCTCTTCGATCTGGGAACCAATAGCGAGTGCCCGGGGGTTCCACGATCATCCATACCAAAGTCAGCACCACCTGAAGTTAAATTTCCACAGAAAACATTATCGAGAATCAAGGGCAAACAAAATTTTTGTTATATTCGGCTCAGAAAAAGCAGAAACTGACCTGCCACTGTTAAAAAATAAAAAAAAAAAAAAAATTTCGGTAAAAAATAAATTCTTCGTTTAAGAGTGTTTTATAATTTACAATAAAGAATTAACATTTGCAATTTGGGAAAAATTTTCTCGCTACGATAGGTGAATATAGCTTTAGGCGGACTTTTCAGTTCAATTCGAAAGTACACCGTTTATTTTCATTT
Organism: Ganaspis sp. Gsp50; assembly: GCA_011057455.1. Lineage (NCBI taxonomy): Eukaryota > Metazoa > Arthropoda > Insecta > Hymenoptera > Figitidae > Ganaspis > Ganaspis sp. Gsp50. The sequence goes on from WNHD01000624.1 coordinate 12,810, forward strand.
CATTCATTTTTGTTCATATCGCTTGGGTCAAAAAAGATATAATATTTCACTTGTTTGAATGTTTTTATAGGTGACGAAACTCAGCGGGACCACCTATGAAAAACCAAAATTCGTTTATACCGTGTATTTATTGGTCAACATTTTTCTACTTAATTAGCTTCCGAAGTATGAGGATCTCACCAGCCCTCTGGTGATGTTTTATATAGTGAATTTCGATGAACGGTAATATTAATATCACACTGCGTGAAAGTTAGAATACATAAATCATTGAAAATGAATGTTCTTTTCTGTGGATGTTCCACCAAATCCTTAAGGTCTCGTCTAAGAACTCGGATGACAATTTAGGAATCTACCATCTTTGTTCGGTTTCTTTTTTAAAAGAAGGTCAGACGTTCATGAGACGTTTGACGTTTTATTAAGATGGTTCCCAAATCAAAGAAATATCTTTGTTAATTTAACTGTAAGTAGTGCGAAAACCTAATAAGTCGATGAACAAACAGGCATATTAGTCTACTTAGCAAACCTTCAAATGTGTCACAAATGGCTGACTTATTATTTTCAAAAAGAAACTTCAGGCAAAAATAAATAATGCTTCCCTATGAGGAAGCAAAATGAAATTAAGATGCCTGAAATATCATCAGAGTTCTTGGAAACGATCTTATAAGGCGTTTTTCCATTCAAAACCAATTTACAGTTTCGTTTCGCTTGAAATTGAATTCGCTCAAATTGAAAAGTTGAATTCGCTCAACTTGAAAAGTTGAGCTTTTTCTTGCTCTTGAACGAAGAATATTTTTTTATCTTTATCAACCGGGGACAGAATAGAAAACTAGATAATTAGCCAAGATAGTGTGCAAGCGAACGAAACAAAAGCTGCAGAAAATGAGAAAATAAAAGGACCTTATAAGCAGAAAGTGTATTTAAACACAGATAATTACATTTGCATTTTAATTTAACCACCAGTTGAGACGCTCATAAGCATAATCGGGATAATAACGATAACAATAACAGGAAATCCACTTTGATGGCAAGAACACAACTAACCTGAAATGCAATTAGAGCAGCGGCAATGCAGACTTGGGAGGTAGGACTGATGTACCTTAACCTTACAGCAGACCTCGTTGCTGAATCGAAGATCCTGGCAATCCTGTTAGTCTTGGTCAGTAAAGCACCATATACAGCACTGAAGCTAACCCCAACACCAAATCTCTGAAGGATGCATGTGGCTGTGGTTGGAGTAGCCAAAAGGAGAAAGGTATTTAGATAACAAACCAGAACTCCAGCAAGGAGGATGAGGGTCAATTCTCTTCCGGATGCCCTGACCACTGGTGTATCCCGATGCTTGAAGAGCAACCCTGCTACAGCAAGTGTGGCTATGATCCCCAAACAGGAAATCACAGCAGGCACTACGGCGAACGCACTGGTCCACCTGATATGCTTGATAGGCAATTGGTAGCAGCCCTTTTTGTCTGCATGTGGCCATCTTCCTGGACCACAATCTTTACACGTCATCTCATCAAAAACATATTCGTATTCTTCGCACTGATCGCATACCCAGCAACAAGTGTCACCCTGTTGCTTCTTAATCATGCCTGGTTCGCAGGGTAATGAGCACGCAGATATTGGGATGTCTTTTACACCACGTGCCCAAACCAGCTCGTCTGTATGGATGTCAAGGGATCCTAGACTAGCCCACTTGCCCACCACCTGCAAATGGAGTAGAGGAGTTGTGGCTATGAATAATTCAGGAATTGGATTGTGACGGAAATGAACGATTGCTATTATTGCTGCTGGCTCGCTTCTGCAACCAGAAGCAGAGCTTCAAACAGAGATAGAGACAGTGATCGATTATACGAAAAAGGTACCTGGAAACTGGTAATTTTTAGGGATTTTAAAGTGTAAAAGATCTTTTATGAGATAAGTGGGCTTTCAGTTAGGCAAGATTTATTGCGAGATTTTCGTTCTCTCGATCACAAGTCAGACTTCTAAAATGGATGTTTCAGTGGGATTTTAAAGTGATTTAGACTCCTTGTGAAAAGCCGTGTACGATCAGAAAATATCGATTTCAAAGGAAATGAAACGCGAGGAAAAAGATTTGTTTCTTTCAGAATAATCTTTCTTTATTTCACTTTGATTTTCACTTTTTCAATTTCAAATTTTGCACTCTTAATTAAAACAAATTAAACAATGAGGTCCTTGGGCATATCATTTGCTAGATAAGATAATTTTATTTTTTATTTATAATAGTAGAATAGTAGTAATTTTTTTTATTTATAATAGTAGAATGCTTGAATCAAACGACTGATAATGTTTAAACCTTATAGTCAAAACAATTTTTAGAAAATAGCAAAATTTGAAAAACTAATATCACAATTTGCTTCTGTGGAAATTAATGTTTACCCAATGATTGATCTATATTCAAAATTGGAATTTAAACAAATTTTGTGGTAAATATTTTCTTTGTATGTAATTTTAAAATTCTTTTGAATATAGACCTTGTCTGGGTTATTAAGCCAAAACTAGAGCTAAAATGTTTATTTTATCCCTGAATCAATATTTTTAGTTCTACTATTAAAAAAAATAAAACTTTGATTACAATGAGCCGGTTGTAGTTCTATACAGAACACAATTTAAAGAGTTTTTTCATTCTAAAACTAACCTTTCAATGTTTTTTGGTTACAACAATGAGCGTATACTAACAGTCTAGTCATTAAAATGTCCATGATGTTTAACCGATTTCTATTGAAATTTAGCCTGATTAAGACTGATCTGAAAGGTAATTCATTCCCTTTGAAATTTAACGCTAGTTAATGAAATTTTACTGATCAAAATCTAATTTCGTGTTACTCTAACTAACAATAAAGTTATTCGAACAATTCTTATTGCAGAGAAATTGTTAAAAATTACGCAAAAAGAAATTGTCTGAAGAATCAGTTAAATCTATAGCAATAAATATGCTACTCGCTAAAATTAGTAATTTTAATTACTTGCAGTAATAATTTCTTAAAAATTATTATTTACAACTAATAGTTTCTTCAAAATTATTATGTACAACTAATAGTTTCTAAAAATTATTATTTACAACTAATAGTTTCTTAAAAATTATTATTTACAACTAATAGTTTCTAAAAATTATTATTTACAACTAATAGTTTCTTAAAGATTATTGTTAAATATACTTTGAAATTTTGTGTAATCTAATACCGAAAATTAAACAGTGGTTTCAAGGGTTAATAATTAGGAATATATATTTTTTGCAAACTGAAATATATATCAGTTTAACGTTAATTAAGTTGGATTAAAATATTTTTTAATTAATTCACCTTGTATTGATATCCATTAATACTACTGCTATTCATTTTCCTAAAATTGAGAATCTCATAGCGTGCAAGTCCATCACCGTGCATGTCGAATTTTACCTCACTTCCCGCAGCGTCTGTAACATAATTACAAACTAAAAGTTTTTGATCGAATTACAAGGTTACAGTTAACGCCTAAAATTACAAGGTTTGGTTAAATAGAGTACAAGATTAACTAAAAGTTTGTACCCTAATTATAGGATCGAATTATAATTTTAACTTTAAAAGCCACTGGGAAAACAAAATTTCAGATAAATGTGTATAAATTTTTTGTGATGTAACTGCTTTTACCTCAAATTTAGAAGCATTTTAGTTTTGATTTATCCAAACTTAAAACTTTATTAAATTAGCGTTTGAACCCCTGACTCTAATGGAAACTGCTACTTCTTTTGTGAATTTTGTTTTCTGAAATTACGTTTCGCCTTTTACTATATGCATTTTATTTACTCCCTCCTTTTTTTTCTTTAAAATCCTTAAATTTATTCTGTATACATTAATCTCATATTAATATTTTTTTATTAACCAAGCAGATGAAAAAGAAAAACATGTCTTGCTCAATATCCAATAATTAATTTTTTAGTTGGTTAATATACTCATTATTATATATGCAAGAAAATTTACCCAAACATTTATCCACAAATTTTATACTTTGAATAATCCCCTATCTACAGATTTATAAGAGACCATGCAAATTTCTCCTCTCGCTAGTAGAATTTTTGTGACCCGTAGCGACCAGACATTTTGTTATCTTGAAGGTTTCACCACAGCTAAAATGTCAGACTCAGAAAATAGATTTTTTTACATTTTTCCTTGCATTTTCATCTGAGTATCTGACAATTGTACATGTATATATCATCTAGATGTGTCACCATATCTCACTTCCGTTAACGTGACTTACGAACCGTTCTGTACCAGTACCAAATAAAAGGCTGGATTTCCAAAAGTAAATTATAGCAAATCTGCTGAACTGGAAGACGATAAAGAGGAGACGATATTTACTGCACATTCTATATCATGTGGATAGCAATATAATCGATACCAAGAGTAGAGATGAGAATAATTTAAACCAATCCAGTTGTTTAAACGATCGGCATATGTCGGAGTCCGTAAAATGCATTTTTATATTTATGCACGTAAATTCCATTGGGTACTAAGAACTATTTCTGTCAAGGTCGACCTCGATTCAATGTATTCATCGGCTAAAAGCCAAACCACTTTTTTTAGTACTTATATATATAAAATTTTTAATATCTTTTTTGTATTTACGATTATTACTGATAAGCATTCCTTTGTTTAAATTTTGGTTTGTCACTCTTTTGATATGACCTTGAATCTTTTTTCAAATGCACTCAAAAATTGTTATTTTGTTTTTTGTACAATGCGTACATTAAAATCTCCGTGCAAGGGAATAACTACTTGTTCTCGTCTAAAGTGCGATGAGACATGTGAGGGTACTTTCCAATAATTTGTTATTAGAAGGTTCTATACTAACATCAACAAATTTATACCGATTTGTCTCTTAAAATGTTTTTTTGTGAAGAAAAAACTATCCTTTTGTTCTCTACAATATAGATTAGTTTCAAATGTTTTAGAGAATCCACGTGAGCTTTTTTAAATTGTAATTTGTAATTAGGTGACATTTTGTTTTACTTTAGTGATTTTATTCTTCATTTTAACAACAAACGTGAAATATAATTTAGAATCACAAAACGAGATACCTCTGTAACACTCAGCAATGTCGGATTAAGGGTATAAAACATCCAGTACTTACATCTCATTGGAATTATAGTATGATATTAAAACTCGTAGTTGTTGAACAAGCGATTAAATTCAATAATTTCAGTTTACAAGTGGATGAATTGGAATATTAAAAGTTGAATAATTTACATTAATTTGTTTATATAACAATTCAATTTTTGATTGCAACTCTTACAACTATAAAAGAATTTTGAATTTGATCTAAAACAATTCAAATTGCTCTGTACTTTTTAAATTGGAAAATTGCAACTTGTGCTATATAGAAGCATTTTCTTACTATTTTATTTCTCATATTCTTACTATTATCTTTTTATAGAAACATAATGTAATATATTTTTAGACATATTAAATTAAAGATTTTTAAATTAAAACGTATATTTAGAGTTTATTTGACACTTGTATTCAGCATTGTGGTGTAAAGCTTGAAAGAACTTGAAGAGATTCCTTTCATTGTTTCTATGATGTAATGAGAAATTCTTAACCCCCTGAAATACAATACAAGAAATTCACTGTAATTACTTTTACTCGTGAAAAAAGTAGAAAAATACTTTTGCATTGTTGGAACTAAAAATATGTTATAACGCAAATATCAAAAGTTTTTCACTTCTTTTCAAACAAATTCAATTTAAACTTTCTAAATGTTTAAAATATGTATATTGTTCCAAAGTAAACGCTGAATGCCGGTAAATATAAACAATAACTAAAAATGAAAAATAATAATTAAGAAATGAAATAGTTTTATAATATTCTTTAACATAAAATTGCTATAAAAAAGCTTTTGTTGCCTTTGCAATGTAAATTTACCCTCGTTTTTAGGTACGATAAATAAATTATATGCAATGCTTTGACTTTATTTAAATTTTTTAAAAATATTGGACATATTTTGTGTTTTATAACCGCTCAAAGGGAACAAACGGATTTTGCAAATTTAATCATATTTCAATTGAATGTGAATTTGAGTAAATTGAAAATATTTTACATATGGACGAATGAATATATAAGTTACGTATAAAAAAAAAGAACAAAGCTTTTCTTTGCCTTTCTCTTTACATTAAAAGTACATGCATATTTTAAAGTTTCATCGCTGATGCGCTTTCGCATTTTCTCTTATGTGGACTCCTTTATTACACGTCGTAAACTTTCGACTTAAAGCGCGTCTCATTTCATCTCGCTAACATTTTAGGAACAATAAGAGAAATGCAAATAAATCTAAAATTAACCAAATTACAATCATCTCTCTTAAGAAGCCGACTATAATTAAATTCTCGTTCTAACTCTCTTGGCGTTAATCAAAAATAAATTCCGACTGTTAAATTTAAACCTAACTTTCAAAGTAATGTTTTACTTTCTGCTTTATAAATTTTACTTTAAAACTACCAAATAACATTTTAAAATATTCCAATTTAATTTTTGAACTTGCTCAAAATTACCTGAATTCAATTGAATTAGCTTAATTAAAATCAAATTTGCGGCTTCGTCAAATCTACAATTTAAACTCTAATTCCAAATTAAGAAGTGTTCAAAATGTGAATTTAAATTTAAAAGCACATCAAATGCAGAGATTTAAGAAAACTTAGAAAATTGTAATGCTTTAAAATCAAGTAGCATTAAATTGAAGTTTAAAATTATTCAAATTTTGAAAGAGTTGCAATTCTAATGGATGAAAATAAAGGAGCGTTAACATTTCAAGTGAATTTTAAAGCACTGAAGTTTAGACGCTTGCAGATTCAGAAGCTTTGACTAAACGTTTTCAAGTTTTGAAGATAGAAAATTGATTGCAATAAAATTCGTAAATAATTTTTATGAAGAACAATAAAATTCTTTCGAACGAAAAAAAGAGTAGATACAATAGAACGATTTTAAAAAACGATTTCATTTGAACAACCCTGTAAGTGAACTCAGTTACTTGGAAAAAGTGGTCTGAGAGTGTTAGGTACTTGAAAAGTGTTACATTTCATCTTTGAGGTGTATCCATTTACTCTAACTATCCAGACTCCACTTTCAATGTATTCCGAGCACCCAGAGATAATTTAGGTCAAACCCTTTACTCTGCCAGTATACAAGGAACCTCAAAAAATTTTATCTTCCCCCTGAGCTTCCTTGGTATTTCAAGTAGGAGAGTGATCAAAGTTAAACTTGAGTGATCGATGGCTATCCACAAATTTCTCGTCAGTGAATCAGCCGTTTTAAGTTACCCCCTAAAACGCCAAGATAGAATTTTCATGAAAACGCTTTTGTTAATAGAATAGAAAGGAAAAGTTAAATGTGCCTTTAATGAAGGCTAGTCAATTTTTCATTTTAAGAAGCGTTTATTTGAATAAAGAATAAAATGTTATAGATAAAACATTAAACAAATTCTGCAAGAGCAATGAGGCACTGAAATATAAAGAGAAATCAAAATTTGTATATTAATTGCAATAGAAGTGAACGCATGTAAGCGCCCTTAGTGGGAACTTAGTCTCGTTGGTACTTATTTCAATGTTTCTTTCATGAAAGGTTGATTTTTAAAATTATTCCACCAGTTAGAAAGTTTCATAAAGTAAGGTGAAAAGAAGTACTTTTTTCTTTAACAAACTGGAAGCAGAGAAAACTTCTTTTTAATGGCGTATTAGTTATTTTTATATTTTATTCTTATACATACTAAAGAGATCCAATATAATATGACGTATTTTCAATACTATAAAAAAGGCTCTAGTTATTTGGAGAAGGAAATTTATCATGACTGATATTTTTATTCATAGATTTTTAAAGTAATGAGGTATCGTTTAAAATTCTATAAAGAGACCCATCTTTTTATAGGTTAATTTTTTTTAGACAAGAAGCTTCGATTGACATTATTAGTAAAGGATATTTTTGAAAATGTGTGCCATACAAATTATGTTTCATGAGTATGACAATTGTTGATGAAAACTTATTTCAATTCCTATTCTATTAACCAGTAGGCTGCCGGAAAACCTAAATTTAAGCTTAATTGCTGGATTTGCCAAATGCCGGCAGCATACAGGTTAATACTGTTGTTTTCCAAATTTCTAAAAAATTTATAACTAATTCTTCTGACTCACCTATGAAAGACACATTGAGAAGATATTTCTTGTAAAACTGACCCCTGTCGTATGCAATCATATCATTACATAATCCCTCATTTCTTCTGCAAATGTCTTTGTGAAGGTTATGTAAAGCCAAAGCAAACGCGTAAACTGCATCCACAACAAATTGCACCTTTGATTCCTGAACAAAACCCATGTCTTCCGTTAATCTCAATTCAGGATCGCACTCTTGAACACTTTTATTGGCAACCTTGCCAAGATTTTTCTTTAAAACACATCCGAAAACCTCCTCCCAATATTCCCCAAACCACGGATTCCTCCTGTTATTTTCCGGTGTCAGAGACGCCATATACTCATCGAATTGAGGTATACTCTTTGACTGAAGTTCAACAGTGATGGCACCTTCAGCTTCTTCCTCTAAACCCTCGACTAACTTCATTTGTCTGCCCCAACCATCACTCGCAATCCACTGAAAGGGCTGACTCAAGTTTGCCCTTTTAGCGGCTTCCAAAATCTTCCTTGCATCCTCCGCCCTCGTAAATAATACCACTGCTCTTGCGTTAGGCTTCTTGCTCAATTTAAGGATAATCCCATCAAAGACAAGATCGTCAGCAGTGCTTGGTACTTTCTCAGCTGCTGCTATACAGACATTTCTTTCGGTTGCTTCCCTCGTGAAAACTTCTATTCCATATTCTCCATAAGATCCCTCCGAGTATACTGTTGATACATATGACCAATTAGCACTTTTGACAACATCCACAAGAGCTATTGATTGATAAGTGTCCGGAGGAACAGTCCTAGCAAAGTAATCAAATCTCGTCTTGTCACTCAACGCTGAAGCTGTCGAGGCAGGAGATATTTGAGGGATGTGAAACAATCTCAAAAGATTTGCTACTTGAAGGGTGACCGAGCTATAAGATCCTCCAACCACTCCAAAAATTGTCCCTGTATTTACTGTTTTTTTTACTCTCGGTAAGGATCGATCCGCGCATTCAAGAACACTCAGATCCAGATTAGATAAAGAGGCACGCACAAAATGAAGGCTTTGATTCAAGGCGTAAGTGTCTCTACTGCAAGTGTCTAAAATATGCACACCAAGCATTATGTGCTTTAAAATCTTCTTCTCTTGGTTGATTTGATCAACCGCAAAGAGCATTGCCTCTAAGCGCTGGACTCCTCTATGGTAAATCTTTGGACCGCAGGCGGAAACACCCTTCTCATGTACCGGAAATAAACCTCCCAGAACCACATCACCCGGAATCAAGATAGCTTCCCTCTCGCTAGGCACTTTTGGCGTCAGGGCCACGTCGACGACTCGGATGATTATCAGTAAATTGATGACGATGAGAGTTGAAACGACCATTTTAACTAAAGAGTCTTGAGAAGATTTAATTCAATTTTTTATTTTTCCCCAATTTTAAGAAACTAAAAAATTATTTCAATTGAAATAATTATAAATAATAAGATGTTCTCGAAAGTCACAGAATTTTCTGTTAAATTCCCCTAGATGCTAATCTATAACTGTAAAATCTTACTGTCATGGCTACTTTTCACCCTCTTGGTCTTTTCGAGTTATCTAAGTTTCAATTTACTTAGTAACACCGGGGATATTTATGCCTGAAGGTGAATGGAAGAAAAGCTCTTGACGATCAGGAGCTCTACTAATGGGCGATTTTTAATGAATTGGAATCGAATCTCAAGGGTCTCGAGTCGCTTGGCTGCTTCTGGCGTCACTTGTCAGTGGTTCTCTATTCTCCGGATACTATAATTGCTGATGAATTTCAAGCGTATCGAATTGTTTCCCTGGAGCTAATCTTTGCAGTAAAACGATGCTTTCCAGCTAGTGTGCATTATCGATTCAAACTCAACCGAGGTCATGAGAGGAGGGTATGTTATTTCCCCAAGGAAATACTGCCGTCGAAACAAACTTTTATTTTTATTGTCCAAGATTTGTTCAAATTTCAAAGAGGTAATAGTCTGGTTGACTTTTTAATGTTTATTCTTGGATAAGGTCTTTTGATCTATAAGACTATACCAAGTTTTGAGATTTATTGTCTCTTTATCCCGACGTCCTTTCATCCAAAAGCTATATCCTCTCTAAATTAAATTCTTAATTCATCTTCTGCATCTCATCCCTGACCTAGTCTTCATTTAATTTAACCATCAGTTCCCTCTTCGGCTTTAGCGACCCTTCCGGTAATCATAGACCGGAAGTTGCCATAAAATCGGATGATGTCCAGTTTGAAATATAGAAACCATATTACTTCGATAAGAAGATTCCTAGCCAATATATTGCAAGAGGTTTATCAAAAAATCAAATTTTCGGTGAAAAATAATGTTACTTGCAGATTTTGGGTTTGTAAAAGAGTGGGATAAAGTGTACGGAAATTGATTTGTAGTTCACGCTCTCATTGTCAACAATCCATTATGAAGATCGTGGTGATGAAGAAATTAGCTTTGCTTCGCGAGATTAAAAAGTATTGATGGCATTTAGGGTGTTTTATGTCTGTATAGACATAAAAGTTTAGCTTTAGTTTTAGCTTTAGTTGTATAAAGTGTTTTGTGAGTCCATAGGCTGATTGTTTAGACTACTACTATGTAAGCTATATTATAATTCTACAGGGGCTGCACTGTTTATATGGACTCTGTTATAATAGTAGTTGTTATAATTGTATGGATTAGGCCGTAGCTGTATGAGCTATGCTATACTTGTAAAGGCCCATCCCCTTGTTAGTTGCCGTTTTTCCTCTTGACTCCTGTCGACCCCTTGAATCTCTTGGAACCCTCTAGGCGCAACACTTTACCAAATGAGTTCTAATTCATGCCCCATTTCCCGTGTTTCAAACCCTCGTCATTGCTCATTTCATACCGGCTCCCTTGTTAGTTTCCTAATTTCGCCTCGCTCATTAGCAGACAACGCGTGTTGTCTCGAAAGGTTCAACAATGAGCAACCGGGTGCTTCGAGTGACAATTGATACCAGGAGTGAGTGCTTCAAAATCAAGAGGATGCTCCAACACTATCTAGATGTTAAACCAAGTCAGGTCAAATACAATCGAGGAAGGCCATTGCCTAAATCAGCGATTTACTCCGAATTAGTAACAGAACAATCAAAATAATCAGGCTTCACGAAAATCAGCTGATTTTCCAGATACCCGCCATTGGCGACACCTTGGAGAGATGAATCTCTGAACCGCATTTCCATTGCGATTGTTTATTCTCTAACAGAAAATCCATATTCTCTCCCGGGAAACTCGTTATCCTGATATCCTCTTTATTCCATAATCGGTTTCCTTATTCAATTCCAATGAAAGCAACATGCTCCCTGTGACGCGATTCAGACGCCCTTCCAGGATCCTGACACACATTCGACGCGGTCAGTGGGTCTCTACAACAAAAACAAATCAATAGATCCCTTGGCACGCTGAGCGCGTCACCCTCGTGGCTTTTACTTTCAACTTCACACCCCTATCGACTCAAGATCACATCTCATCACCTTTATCCCATTCACATTCCCGATTAAAAATAAGAATCAATTATTTTTACCAATTTTATATCTTCCCTAAGTCGTTCCTTTAATGTTCATCCTTATCTCGTGCATTAACGGTTTATTTCCTTCACACATTTCCCCTTATAAAAGTCGATTTACTAGAAAACTTATCACTCTCGTAGGGAACTTGTCACTATATTAGAAAATCGTCATATTGCTGGAACACTCGTCCCATCACTAGGCAAAAGAACTTTTCCTGCCCATCTTGTCACTATCGTAAAAAAAATTTCATATTTTATTATGAAATTGTCACTTTCCAAAAAAAATTTCCAAAAAAATTTGTCGTCTTACTAATTCGTCAATTTGCTAAAGAAATCTTGGTCTAAACTTCAGCAGAAAATGTTATTTATCATAAATATTGTCTTTCAATCATTTCATTTCATTCAATCATCATTTGATTCCTTTCTCTAATCCATTCCGAATATTTCAATATACAATTTTTTTAGTTCTGTAGATCTTCCAAAAGTTTTTTAAATAAAAATTTTTAGCCAAAATGAACAAATTTCTTTTCTCTTTTTTTTCTTGCAAAGTTCTTCCAGAATTTGTTCTGTAATTTGCTTCAAGAAAACTTCTCCCCTAAAATTAAGTTCTTCTGAGTTTGTTTCCTCAAATTTGTTTCTTACAAATTTCTATCCCGAAATTTATTTCTCCTAAATTTCTTCCTGAATTCCTTATAAGGAAAGTCCTCGGGAAAGTCCTTGCCAGTTTGTTCTCATGTTACCAAGTTCTCTCTTAAATACTTTTTTGAGATTTTTTTTTAATTTATGAAATTCAATTTTTTTTAATTTATGAATTTCAATTCTTTTTCATTTATAAAATTCAATTCATTTGAATTAAAAAAATTCATTTCATTTGAATTTATGAAATTCAATACTTTTGGATTTCTTTTAAAATCCACTTGTTCGTCAGTTTCTTTCCGTGCATTTTTGCAGTATTTTTCTCTGAAATCTACTTTTACCAATTTATTTTTTCTTATCTACTTCTTGGAAATTTATTATTTCGAATCTACTTCTTGGCCCTTTATTCTTTAAAATCTTTTTCTCGTCAAATCGTTTTTTAAATTCTATTTCATGTCAATTTTTATTTCTTATCATTTTGTTCTTCAATTCCTATTTGCTATAAATTGTTCTTCGAAATTTACTTTTTATTATATTCCTTTTCAAAACCTATTTATCGTCAACTTCAAAATCTGTCAATTCTTTTTCAAATTTTCTTGATACGAATTTTTCCTCTTTAATTTAATTTCAGCAAATTTTTTGTATTTAAATTTACTGCTTGCGAATTTTATTTGTATTTTTTATTGTTATTATTTTTTTTTAAATTATTTTATGTACTTATTTTATTTTATGTATTTATTTTTTGTATATTTTCCTCAAAATCCTTGACCAGAGTTTTCGCTCTGAAATAGACTAAAATCGAATTTGATGTCTATTTCTTTTAAATTACTTTCGCAAACATTGTTTTTCTATCATTTACTCCTCGAGAGTACTTTACTCCTCAAATCGACTGTGTCGCATTTTCGGTATACTTTTTCTTCAAACCTGTATATAATTTATATCAATATTTAATTCCTGTTCGCCTTTTTAATTTTTTTTTATATTTTTTCTGGTTTGTCCTTTTACGAATTTATTTTATAACTTTTCTTTTTTTAAGTTTTTTTTCCCTTTTAGATGTTTTTCTCTCGAATTTGTTTCTTCTTCGAATAACTTCGAGTTTCTCTACTCTGAAATTTACTCGTGGAGAATTTATCTCCTTTCAAATTTACTCCTTACAAATTTCTTTCCTCTCTAATTTATTCCTTATAAACTGATCCACCTTCAAATTTACTCTTTACAAAATTCTTTTCTCTCAAGTTTATTCCTTGAAAATATGACCCATCTCAAATTTACTCTTTGCAAATCCATCCCCTCTAAAATTGTTTTCCAGGAAATTCACGCTTTTACAAAAATTTATGTCTTCAGGGATTTGTGTGACAGATTTATTTTCCTCGCTTTAATCGTATCCTTTTAATCGGCTAAAAAGTACCTTCTTTTGTTGTTATCACTTTCATTAGTTCTTATATTTCTTTTATCAATGATTCTTACTTTTTTAATGGTAATTTTCATTCACTTGTAAATAATTCTCATTCACTTGTAAATAATTTTTATTCACTTGTTAATAATTTTCATTCGTTTTTGTGATAGTTCTTTGTGAAACTTTCCAAGTTCCCTTTAACAATTTTCCTTTATTTCTGTCAATTTTTATTCATTTCTAGTAATTTATCATTATTTCTTTCAATCGTTATTCATAGTTTGATATTCTATATTCTCATGGTAATTCTTCTTCAATCTTTTTTGTCAACTTAATACATTTTTCAGCAATTTTTATTTATTCCCTAAATTCGTATTTCTTTCTAATAATTCGTCTCCATGTGATCTCACATGGTGACCATTATTCCTAATTCCTTTTTGTCAATTAATTCTCCTTTCGCATTGTTTGAAACAGATCAATTTGTTTCGATCTCCATAAATCTGATGGTAGAAAATTCCTTTCAACAGCTTCTTCAAATGAAATCCTCTTCAATCAAATCTTACCCTTTTACTTTCATTCCCCTCAATTCAACTGCTGTTAAACAAAACCCATCTCATGCCTTTTAAATCAACTTCCTGAAAAGTCCTTCCAGCATAATTATTACTTTCTACCTTTCCATCGAGTCCCAATTCACTAAACCGTTTCATTTTCAAACACCTAATTTTCAATTTTCGTCGAATAAAAGTGCCATTACCACAAATTTTATTCAATATGAAAACATTATCTTTAACACCATTTCTGTTCAACAAAGGCTCTTTTATTTAAATTTCGTCAATGAAAATGGAATTTTTTCAACATAACTTTATAAAGAGAACCCTACAATTTTCCGAAAGGAGGGTGGCCTAGTTTCCTGCATTCTGAGGAACTTATTGACGTTTGAGGGATGCATTAACGCAGATGGAGGGTGATTTCGAGTTTTTTAAAAAAATGTTAAAGATGAAAAAAGGAAGCGTTCATCAGCATCGCGAAATTGTGCGACCGATGCGATGTCGCCGCGAATCTGCGACTGGCCGGCCGGCCGCCCTACGAACAACCGACCCTTCCTCTAACTTCACCCCCCCCCCCCCCCCCCCCCCCCCCCCCCCCCCTATATACTATATATATATATCTCTCTCTCTTTCTCTCTGTCTCTCTTTCAACCCCGATCTTCCCCTTCCGGGCTGAATTTCCATCTTTCGGGGTTTCTCGTCCCACCCTATCACTCTTGGGTGATTCCATTTCGGGCTCCCAAAATTTAACTTGAAAATTTTCTTTTAAATTTACTTCATTTTTAATTTATGGATAAAGGGGAGACTGTGAATGTATCTAACTTGTGAGTTCTGAAATGCGTTGTAGTTGTACACTTTGTATACACTGCTTCATATAAAAGTAAGGGAAATGTAGATTGAAACAAACTTTTTTGTTTCATGTTCTCTATTTTGCAGAAAAGCACAAAATTTGTCATTGAATTTGAAATTCTAAAGAAAGGAACGTCTTTAGTGCATGTATGCAAATAGGAAACATTTTTTGGATGGCAACTCGATATTTTTTGTTATTAAAACCAAAATTTCAAACAGGAACAAATATTCTAGTGTTCAATACCAGAATGTTATGTTACAAAAATTTTGATTATGCTATAACTAAGATGTGAATAATATACTGACCACAAATACTGTTCATTTGATTAAAATTAAAATTATTGGATAAACTGGAATTTGTGTACGTTAAATTAGAATTTTGGTTCGTTTTACTAATATTCTGGTAGTGGATACTAAAATTTTCGTTGTTTCAGTCAGTATGTTAGTTGAACTAATAAAAATGTTGGTTATTATAACTAAAATATTAATAATAATTACCATAATTTATACGAATTGAGTAGCTCAGTTGGTTAAGGCTGTCGACTTGACTGGCGCGAAGTTCACTTTCTGAGGTTCGCGCCCGTCAGTCTAGGTTTTTTTCTTCAAATGTATTGTCATTATTTCGGTAAACAGCTCTCTAAATCTGAATTAGTCACTTTTGGGCGTTTTGACTAATTGAAATAGGACGGAATCGTTTATTAAATGAAATAGTAACCGTTTTGACTAATTTTTAGTCAATAGTGACTAATTCTCAATAGAAAACTACAAATTCATTTTGTAACCCTTACTAATTGAACTAGTAAGCTTTACAAAATGAAATTGTAGTTTTCTACTGAGAATTAGTTACTATTGACTAAAAATTAGTCAAAATGGTCACTAATTCATTTAATAAACGATTCGGCGCTGTTCAATTAGTCAAAAGTGACTAATTCAGATTTAGAGAGATAGAGTTAAAATTAGAGATACAGATTAATAAATTAGAGATACTTTTTAAAATACAGATTCTGAGGTAGTTTACACATTTATTATAAAGATTCACCAAGATTTTAAAGAATCTGTTAATTAAAAGAATGCTTCAAGTTTTTTTCTACAATCATTCAAGTCAGTTTTATTGTCTAAAAAGTCAATTGTTTTTAATTAATAATTACTTTTAATGAATAATTGCATTTAATTAATGATTGTACCTAATTGAAAACTGTAATTATAGTTTGATTCCATTTTACTTAAAATTTATATTTTGTAAACATTATAAATTAAAATTATTAATTAATTGTTATTATTCTTATAATAACAATGTAGCTACTTGAATCTTAGTTGAAATGAAATAAATTTTAAAAAGACCCCATGCTTTTTGCTGCGGTTGAAATGATTTTAAAATTGCAAGTATTCAAGTGGAATTTTCTTGGTTAAAAATTGCTAACTTACGGAATGTGAATTGAAAGACAATAGATGCAGGGTAATTGTGTAAAATCGAATATGAGAAGCGTTTGATTGGATTATTCCTCGGGTCCTAATGCGTTTCGACACGGTTCTGGTTGACGTCAGTCGTTGACGTCAATCCCAGGGTCCCTCCAGAACTTGGATCTCCCTTTAGCTTAGAAAAGTCGCGGTTTATCGCGCCAACTCCAAAGTTTCGCCACAATATTTGAAAACTCCTACGATAAGTAATAATAATAAGGGAATGTGAAAAATGTCATGCGACGTGTTCTATTCGGGAAAATACACTTTACCTCGACCTTTCATCTAATGCATATAGACAATTATATCTTGGAATAAAAACCTGTTTTCTCCTCTTCTATGGACACGGGATATAGATCGTAAAGCAATGACGTCTGCCAAGATAATTCAAGATATATCACATGTAGCTTTCAAAGCCTTTGATACCAAAGATAGTAAAAGGTGGAAAAAACTTTTACAAAGACTTGTAAAAAAAAAATCAATTTTCTTCTTTATTTTCTTGCCCAATATTTTTTAAATATCAGTGATAAAAGATAGGAAAAAGTTAAACAAGCAAGAAAGATAAGAGATTATACTTAAAACGAAAGGAATTTTGATAATTAGTTCTAATTAACAATAGTATTTGAATTTATTTACTTGTAAACTGTTCTATGTTTTTCACTGTGTTTTTAAATTATTTATTGTATAAATTATTATTTGAACTACTATTCATTTTTATTTTAATGCTATATATTCATATTTATGTACTATATTCATTTTTATTTTAATGCTATATATTCACATTTATTTTAACGCTATTTATTTTTATTTCAATTCTATCAAATATTAAACTATGTATATACTAACAAACTAGAAAAGTACTTAAAAGTATTCTTTGCAGAAAGAAATATTGCTCAAAATTTCAGGTACAGTTTACTTGACACTTTGAGTAAATATTACTTAACCGAGTTAGAGTAAATTACACTCAATTAGGTAAACTTCCCTTGCGATTTTTCTCCCTGTAAATTTGAATTAATAAACTCTCGTATAATTTAAAATTTATTAAACCAATTTAACTATTTAAATTTTAACTGAAACAGCAATTTACTTTAATCAAGAGTTTCGCCCATTTCTTGTAAAATTTTACTATTTTTAATTTAGTAGATTTTAACTTTCATTTAATGTTTAATACTTTGAATTATTGTACTCTTTAAAAAATTTGAATTATTGTACTCTTTAACGAATTCAAATTTACGTAGAGAGTACTAATTTGATATCACGGCTTCTGGAAATTCCATTTTCAGAAAATGCAAGAGACGTAGAAATGATTTTGCAACTTGACGTGCACGTGTAATTTAATAATTTATAAAAAAGAATGTAAGTTGGCATGAAATGAACATAAATATTGCAGGAATGTGATGAGAGTGTGTTGCGTAATTTTTTCACGTTTCTGACTTTCTCGGGGTTGCTAAACATTCAAAGAAGCAACACATTTTTATCGGTCATTGATTCGACACCTTCACAAGTGTAAACCTTTGTAATCGCGATTTAAACAAACGATTGTTTGTAAATTTATAGATTCTCAAAGTTTTCATTCAATTAATTATAATGATTGCTCTTTTATATCAAAATGCTTGCAAGATTAACATTTGACAAAAAACTATTAATGAAAAATTAAATTGAATGAATCCACATTGAATTGATTTAAATTCAATTAATTTACATTTAATTGGTTTAAACTGAATGAATCTAATAATTTCATTTCATTTATTTATTTTGTCCCAGGAGACCTTGAGGACTGAATGAAATGAATGAAAAAAGTAAATGGAATGAATTCCAACTTGTTAATGAATTCGAAATTAATTAATAGAATTCGAATCAATTCAAATTCGAATCACTTCAAATTCGAATCACTTCAAATTCGAACCAATTCAAATTCGAACCAATTCAAATTCGAATCAATTCAAATGGAATACATTCGAATCGAATGAATCCAAGTAGAATAAATTCAAATCGAATGGATTCAAATAGAATAAATTAAAACCGAATGAATTAATTCGAATCAAATGAATTTAAATTGATTGAATCCAAACTGAAAGCATTTAAATTGAACAACTTGAAACTAAATGGCTTCATAACGAATAACTCAAAATTGAATGAATCGAGTATAATAAAATCATTTTAAACAAATTCAAAAAAATTTCTAGTATTCCAATCAGATTAGCTTATACCTGACTAATTTTATCATTCCATTTTTCAAATTATCGATAAACTATTTTTAGAACTTTAAAAATACGTTTTCAAATATTAAATTACTGCAGATAAATTGAAGAAATAAATTGACTGAGGTTTTTTAGGAATGGAAAAAGTTAGTAGGAAGATAATCGATCTCTTGAAATTTACGGAGTAATTAAATGAGCGTGGGATTTAATCAATGTCCGGAAATTTCAATTAAGAAGATTCTCTCCCCCACGCGAAATTTTCCTGAATATTAGATTCGACACTGTCGTTATAAACATGTAAGATTAAAAATAAAAACTGAACTAGATAGTGGCTATTAATTCCAAAGTGTGACGCAAAACGCAAATCAAACACTGTGTTAGATAAAGTATATTAAAATAGCTGTTGCTGATTCGAGACATTATTCTTACATTTTTTCTCAGTCTTGGCAGATTCGCCATACACAAGAATTAAAAAAAATGCTTTCCGAATATATATCCACATTTCGTTGATTCAGTCATTTTATTTCGGTCTCTCTATATCTTTCTTTTATTTCCAAATGCCACTTTTTTTAATCATTGCTAAAAATAGCAAAATTTAACACAGTACGATTAATTAGTTAATAATATTTTTGACGATATAATTTATATATAATTTTTTATGATAATTTACAATTATTTTAAATTTAATCTGATAGTCAATAAGGAAAAAATATTTTTCGGTCCAATTTTTTTTTCAAATAATTTTTGGAATTTCTGTCTTGAATTTTGTTAACGAGTAAAAAGTAAAATCTTGATTACAGAAAAGGGTAAACTTTTGAATATTTTTGATTGTGTTGAGCAGCTTGAAAAGCTGCTGCTCTCTATCGGAAACTGTGGAGAAAATAGAGCTGTGCGAAGCTTTGGATAACAAGTTATTACCACTAAAAAGCTGGGAATGATTTTATCAACTATAAGTCACACAAAATATCAATAAAATTCTTCCTACTGTTTGTTATTAACAGTTGTTAACAAACAGATGATAATTACTTGAAAAATTAAAAATTGGGCGAATCAAAATAATTTTGTAATATTCTTGAGCATCATTCGATATAATTAATCATTTGCACTAATTCGACGATAAAAAATCACAATTTGCAATTTAAAATTTTTCATGAAAAATCGTAAATGCATTAAAAATTAATATGGAATATAAATTTTAATAATATGGAATATAAATTTTAAATATGGAATAATTATTAAACAAAAATTCAAATGGTCTTATACGAAAAAATACTTAATACACATTTATTATTATTTATTGAATTATAAAATTAAAATAATTATAAAATAAAAATAAAATAAAATAAAATTATATATTTTATGTGTATATTATATAATACTGTAAATTATATACATTGTACCTTAAATACAACTAAATTGTTTTAAAATTACGTTTAAGTTTCTTGTTTGCGATTTATTGCACTTATTTGCAATCGCAATTCATTCATCATTAAGATTTTGTAAAATCCTTTAGAATTCTCAAATTAATAAAGCAAGTTCAATTTTCTTTAACTTAATTGAAGAAAAAAAATAGTAGCAAAACAAAATGAAAGGGGTAAAATTGAAATTTTAAGCAATGTGTTTTTCAGCGTCATTTTATCTGAATAGAGGTTTTTTTTGTCAATATCGAGAAACTGTTTGAGATACTGTCGCAAGGGAAGACTATCTCCCACTTGTCCGTCTTTCTTTAGTTATCGCTTCTACTTTGAATTCAAGTTCTCATTCAATAGCTTGAATTTGATGTTACTTCCTTATCGAACCCTCCTCCAAAACCGCCCAATCCTACATGATAATATCTATATATATCTATGCTTATATTTCGTGGTTTAGTATGAAAATGATACACCCTTCTAAAACCGAAAAAACTTGTTTAAATTACAAGTTTTTCACCATTTTCTTCGTAACCATTTTTTTCGTTGTTTTTTAATAACTATTAGTTTACTATTTTTTTCACTAATTTTTTTCTTACTAGTTTTTACTTATTAATTGTTTATTTGTTTATTACTTACTAATTGTTTATTTCTTTATTACTTACTGATTGTTTATTTCTTTATTACTTACTAATTGTTTATTTCTTTATTACTTACTAATTGTTTATTTCTTTATTACTTACTAATTGTTTATTTCTTTATTACTTACTAATTTTTTATTTATTAATTTTTTATTTACTATTTTTTTAATTCCACCAATTTGCTTTTAATTTGCATGTACACAATTTTGACTTGTGATAAAGTTGTGCTCAACATAAACTTTTGGAATTCCAAAATGTCTAGGAATTGTAATAATTTCGATAATTATTCGGTGGCAAATATGCGATACATACACCAGCTGTTTGTGGTGTAAATTCTAGTTTGCGAGAAATTTACCCACAAAACTCCAATAATAGTTTATCTGCAATCATTAAGGTCAATTAAATACTATAACTTCAAATGAAGCAATTTTTAAAAAAAGTTTAGTAAACAATCAACATTGAAAAAGTAAAGCTTTTTGGATTCTTTTGAAACTTCCATTCACATAATTTCTTTTTCTAAATTTTTTTTTTTAGATTTCCCTTTTCGAGATCTCCCTGTACTTTATCGTTTAATTAAATTTACAGTTTTATAGAATCAGACGGTTGATTTATGATTATATTTTAACAATGTGCTGACAAAGGCATTGTTTTTACACTTAGACATAAATTTCTCACCTTGCTTCTTTTGTTTTGAACTTCTCTTTGTCTTTCAACTCAAATCTTGTACGAATGGAACCTTCCACTTCACATCTTTCCCTCTTTCGTTTAAAGTTAAACTACCCCTTTTACTTCAGATCCACTTGATTGTTCGTTTCCCTTTAAAATCGATTTTCCCGTATTGTGAATAGAAATACTCTTTTAACTGGACTACTTTCCAATTGAACAAGTCTTTCTAAGAAATCATCAAACTTTCTCCAAGTTTGAATAAATATATAACCCCCTTGCCTTTTTTTAAGCTCATGAAACTCAAATTTGTGAGTCAAACTTTTTACAACAAATTCGAACAGCAATTAAAAATCTTAAAACGCTTTTGAATTGAAACTATTACTTACACGGTTATTAAATATTATAATATTTAAGAATAATGTAAACTATTCAATAAGTTTACATTATTAAATATAGTTTAATATAAAGTTACTTATTATTATATAGTTAATATATAGTTTACATTATAAATAGTTTACATTACTGTTAGTTATTAATTTTACTAATATTATTTTATTATTTTGCTTCCTCAATTGTTTTATATATTTCATTATTATTTACGTTTTGCTATATCGTACCAAAATGAGTTTTTTCTTTAATTAGAACGCAAAGATAAATGCATCGTACGTTTTTTGAATGCAGTTTCATTTCTAATTCTAATGTGTGAAAAATAGTGATTATACCATGTTCTGTGGAGGTGGTAGAACGAGATGTGCAATTTGTATGCAAGTCACTTT
Source organism: Ganaspis sp. Gsp50 (assembly GCA_011057455.1). Classification (NCBI taxonomy): domain Eukaryota; kingdom Metazoa; phylum Arthropoda; class Insecta; order Hymenoptera; family Figitidae; genus Ganaspis; species Ganaspis sp. Gsp50. The sequence goes on from WNHD01000624.1 coordinate 35,077, forward strand.
GGATTTAACTGGTTGCGTAAAAAATGGCGCTTCTACTAGATTGTAGAGTTTAACAGGAGTTAGTCTAATTGTTGGCTTTTGCACTGAAAAAACAAGTGTCGGTAGCAGGAACCATATTGGTGTAGTTGGAAAAAAAGTAGTTAAAACTACCATTTTTAGAGCAATTTTAACTACA
>WNHD01000625.1:0-31512 GCA_011057455.1 Ganaspis sp. Gsp50
TATTTTGAAGTATTTTGCAGTTGTCTGAAGTATTTTAAAGTAGTTTTAAGTATTTTTGAATATTTTGAAGTAATTTTAAACATTTTTAAGTAAATTGAAGTATTTTAAAATAGTTTCAAGTAGTTTGAAATATTTTCAAGTATTTTGAAATATTTTGAATTATTGGGAAGTATTTGGAAATATTTCAAAGTAATTTTAGGTATTTATAGGTATTTTCAAGTATTTTAAAGTACTTTCTTATTTTCTAAATATATCTTTAAAATATTTTGAAATCTTGTTATAAATTATCTAACGCTTAAAATACTAATATTTTTAAGAAATTAGAACTATTTTGAAGTATCTTTGAATATTTTGAAGTATTTTAAAATAATTTTAAGTATATTTAAATATATTTAAATATTTTTAAATAGTTTTGAATATTTTTAAGTATTTTGAAGTGTTTTTAAATCTTTTTAAGTGTTGTTAAATATTTTGAAGTATTGGGAAGTATTTGAAAATATTTAATTACATTTTTTTAAAATATTTTGAAGTATTTTGAAGCAATCTGAAGTATTTTAAAGTAGCTTTAAGTGTTTTTAAAAATTGGAAGTATTTTTAAATATTTGGAGTATTTTGAAGTAGTCTGAAGTATTATTTTTAAAAAATTATTAAAAAAAATTTTATTGAAAAATAGGGGAAAATATTTGATTTTAGGTGATTTAGGGGATTTTCTTTAAAAAAAGGGGAAAATAAGGGGAAAAGGGGAAAAAAAGGGGATTAGGTAAAAAAGGGGACGTAATTCATAAATTGAATAATTAATTGATAAATTGACTGAATAATTGATTCATCCAATTGTGAGATTTTGTTCCAGTCATAATTACTAAATAATACCCTTTCGATTTTCAGTTATAATGTCTTCTACAAGGAATTCGGAAGTTTGCAGAGCCAATTAATTTTTGCCAAGAGTTGGGTTAATCAAGAAATCGACGCCCTGGATCTTGAAGAAGACAAACAGTGTTCTAAATTAGTGAAGCTAAACAAACAGAGGAATTCTGTTGATTCAATTAAACCCTGTTCTTCCAAATCGTGGAATTTAAATTCAGCGGGTAGACTGAAATCGTTTGATAGTATTGCTGCGAACGCTACTGCTCAACATGCCTATTGTACAATTGCCAGTAAAGTGAAAAGCGTCATCAAATTCGTCAAAGTTGCGTATCCTGATCTTCTAGGAGGTGACAGTTCTGGAAAAGTAGAGCCTTTGAACAGTAAAGACAGAAAGGTTTGCAGATCCAAGCTCCTCATTTCTGTAGACAGAGGTCTTCATCCTGGTAATACCACGCAGGAAACAGTTTTCGACCTTGATGCTCTCACAGCCAATCATTCCAATCAGCCACACGATGAGCAAGTTCTTTCAAATTGGGATGAACTCAGGATCGGGAAACCTAACACCAATTCGAAACATTTGCAATTCGAGTCCAGATTTGAAAGCGGAAATCTCAGGAAAGTGGTCCAGGTAAGAAAACTTTTTATGGAAGATGATCATGATAGTGATTAACAAATGACTACAATGATTGAATGTTAAATGATTATACTAGGATATAAGATTTTATCAGGACATTGAATGATTATAGTTGATATTAAAGTTAACAAATTTACAAAAAATTTTATCAGAACATTGAATGATTGTAGTTGATATTAAAGTTAACAAATTGACAAAAAATTAAGTGACAAAAAGATCACTTTTGCTTCCTCATAGGGAAGCATTGTTTTTATCATCCAGTGCCAAAAGGATTGTTTTTAAATAGCATTAAGGATCAAGATGATAAAGGTTTAATATGATGATTAAACAGGATGATAATTAAATGGTTACAGATAGGTCCAAAGGAGTACGATCTGATTCTAACTCCGGATGTAAACAGTGGATCTAGACATCAGTGGTTCTATTTTGAAGTTTCGAATATGGAGGGGAACATGTTGTACACCTTCAACATCATCAATTGTGAGAAGGCCAACTCGCAATTTAATTTTGGAATGAAACCGATCCTGTTTAGTGTGATTGAAGCTCAGCGTGGAAGACCTGGTTGGGTTCGAACTGGAGTTGATATCTGCTACTATAGGAATTGTTATCAAAGACCTGGAAAGGGAAAAAACTACATGACTACCTCATTTTCGGTTAACTTTCCCCATGCCTATGATGTCTGTTACCTAGCTTATCATTTTCCATACACTTACAGTCAAATGATGAGCAATATTTGGAAATGGATCAAAACTACACCACCTGCCAAAATTTATTTTAGGATAGAAAACCTTTGTGATAGCCTTAATGGTAACGAAAACCCCCTGTTGACTATAACTGCTCCGAATACTGACAGTAATCCTATCCAGGTAAATTTTTCTTTTATTTTAGAACAATGTTTGTTTAGAACAGTTTGTTTAGAACAGTTTTTTTAGAACAGTTTTTTAGAAGTTTTTTTAGAACAGTTTTTTAGAACAGTTGTTTCAGAACAGTTTTTTTAGAACAGTTTTTTAGAACAGTTTTTTTAAAAACAGTTTTTGTTTTTTTCTTTTAAACAGTCGAGAAACAAATTAATTAGAAAGAAAGCATCTTCTGTAACGAAGGAAAAATAAAGTAGTAAAATAATTTACTAATTGTTCTCTTCTTTAGGATCGGAAAATAATCTTTTTAACTTCAAGAGTACATCCTGGGGAAAGTAATGCATCTTGGGTGATGAAGGGGACTTTAGAAGCACTTTTGGGTGATTCCACATACGCTTGCAGTCTCAGGGACAATTATGTGTTCAAGATTGTGCCAATGTTGAATAATGAAGGAGTTATCAACGGCTGGTGAGTAATTGAAATTACTATTAACGATAATTATCGTTTGATTAGTAGCATCTGGATGTAGAGATTCTTTTGGGTTGGTATTAAACAGGGCTTTTAGGATACAAATGGGTAACATGGTCTACAAGGTGCATCATTTAATTGGTGATGGGTGATGTATTAAATTTGAGATCATTCGGTTAATGTTAGTTTGGCCTATTGGATCATCTGATTGATATTGGATAAACCTGTTGAGGATCTAATGTCAATTGGATCATCTGATTGATATTGGATAAACGTGTTGAAGATTTAATGTTAATTTGATTATCTGATATGTATTGAATTATGTAATACGTATTGTCGAGTACCTATTGTATCATCCAATACCTATTGTATTATCCAACACCTCATTGTATCATCCAACACCTCATTGTATCAACTAAAACCTATTGTATCACCCAATAGTTATTATATCCATTACATGACCCAATTGTATCCTATTATATCTATTCGATACCCTAAAGAATGACCCAAAATTCTAAAGAATGATCCAAAATCCTAAAGAGTCATCCAAAACCATAAAAATGACCCAAAATCCTAAAGAATTACCCAAAATACTAAAGACTAATCCAAAAGCCTAAAGAATGACCTAAAATCTTAAAAAATGACCCAAAATCCTAAAGAATGATTCAAAACCCTAAAGGATGACCCAAAATCCTAAAGAATGATTCAAAACCCCAAAAAATTACCTAATACCCTAAAGAATGACCCAATGTTATAAATAAATGATCCAAAACCCTAAAGAATGATCCAAAACCCAAAAGAATTACCTAATACCCAAAAGAATGATCCAATGTTATAAATGAATGACCCAAAACCCTAAAGAATGACCCCAATGTTATAAATGAATGACTCAAAACCCTAAAGAATGAATCTAATACCCTAAAGAATGACCCAATGTTATAAATGAATGACCCAAAACCCAAAAGAATGATCCAAAACCCAAAAGAATGACCCAATGTTATAAAGGAATGCCCCAAAACTCTAAAGAATGACCCCAATATTATAAATGAATGACCCAAAACCCAAAAGAATGACCCAATGTTATAAATGAATGACCCAAAACCCTAAAGAATGATCCAAAACCCAAAAGAATTACCTAATACCCTAAACAATGATCCAATGTTATAAATGAATGCCCCAAAACCCTAAAGAATGACCCCAATGTTATAAATGAATGACCTAAAGCCCAAAAGAATGACCCAATGTTAAAAACGAATGACCCAAAACCCTAAAGAATGATCCGAAACCCAAAAGAATTACCTAATACCCTAAACAATGATCCAATGTTATAAATGAATGCCCAAAAACCCTAAAGAATGACCCCAATGTTATAAATGAATGACCCAAAACCCTAAAGAATGCCCTAAAACCCTAAAGAATGACCCCAATGTTATAAATGAATGACCCAAAACCCAAAAGAATGAATCTAATACCCTAAAGAATTACCCAATGTAATAAATGAATGACCCAAAACCCAAAAGAATGAATCTAATACCCTAAAGAATGACCCAATGTTATAAATGAATGACCCAAAACCCAAAAGAATGATCCAAAACCCAAAAGAATGATCCAAAACCCAAAAGAATGATCCAAATGTTATAAATGAATGACCCAAAACCCTAAAGACTGATCCAAAATCCAAAAGAATTACCTAATACCCTAAAGAATGATCCAATGCTATAAATGAATGACCCAAAACCCTAAATAATTACCCCAATGTTATAAATGAATGCCCCAAAACCCTAAAGAATGACCCTAATGTTATAAATGAATGACCCATAACCCAAAAGAATGGATCTAACACACTAAATAATGACCCATAGTTATAAATGAATGACCCAAAACCCTAAAGAAAGATCCAAAATCCAAAAGAATTACCTAATACCCTAAAGAATGATCCAATGTTATAAATGAATGACCCCATATGTTATAAAATGACCCAACGTTCTACAGAACGACCCATTATGTCATAAGATCACCCAATATATTATCAAATATTTTACCCAACACAATGAAACAATGTGTTGTAGAATGATCCAATATTCTACAGAATGACCTAATATTCTACAAAATGACGTAATATTCTACAAAATAACCCAGAACCCTACAGGATTCGTATTCAAAATAACTGAATCAATTATATAATGCACCTCGAGCGTCACAAATTTTTAAAAATGTATCTATTCCTTTATTAATGTTCAATCATACAAATTATTCATTCATATCCGTATAGAGTTGAATCTATCTTCTTCTATATTAAAAAAGAACTTAAGAATTAAAAACTTGTGTTTGAGACGAAACTATATGTATGCTCGTTACAACGTATCTACGCCTGGATGACGGAAACGTTACGATTTTTGCACAAAGTCGTTTTCGTATTTGTATTCTGTCTAATCTTATACATCGCAAACGTTTCGTGTTGCGGTCGTATTGTTTATTTGCTTTCGAATAACAGTTATTATTTATCAATCAGTACATTAATAAATGTGTGGCGCGGGCGGACCCCCGTGGCCTCACATTAGAGAGGAATCATCGGATTTCGAATTCGTCTAATCTACATTTAATACTTCGAAACGCTTCCTTTACTAATGCCTGCAATCCCATCGTCTTACACGCCGCCATCTTCATACCATCTAATGAAACGAGCGAAATGAATTTACTTACCAGTAAGTAAGCAATACTACATGAGTGAGAGAGTCAATTGTGAACATTAATGTCCGCCGGCGCCACCGGTAATGCTTCATTTTAACGACTCTTACGAATTTTTACCTCTTGCTCAAAATTCGTGCGAGGCTGTACGAAATCCACATTGGGAAAGATGGATTTGGTCTCGTTGATTGACAAACAATTGGCACTCAACACCATTTAATTGACATACAATTGACATGTAATCCTTACGATTCACAAACAATTCGCATGTAACTCATATGATTGACAAACAATTCGCAATGATTCACAAACAATTCGCATGTAACCCATATGATTCTCAAAAAGTTCCCATGTAACCCAAATGATTGACAAACAGTTTGCATGCAACCCATGTGATTTTCAAAAGATTCGGATGTAATCCATATGATCCACATACAATTGGAAACTACATAATTCTGTTTCATATATGTAACATAAGTCATAGAATTCGCTTGTAACCAATACAATCGATTGTTAAATGAAGTTTGATAATCATTAAATACCGAACTTTCACAATTGTAGTTTAGTTTCTTTGAATCTTAAGCCTTTTGTCATCAAAATTTAACTCTCTTTTAGGCTACTTGCTACGAAGTTTATATTGTTTATAAAAGCTATATGTTTCTATAGGAGAGGGACTCCTAAAAAATGGCTTTAAGAACATGTGTTACAAAAACAAATTGTTTCGCATAGCTTTTAAAACGGTTTCAATAGCGAATGTCCTTAATGCAGTTTTTGAAAACAAAAAGCTTCTGAAAATTTGGTCTTCGTATCCCATAGCCTAAATGTCATGGAAAAGTTGTTTTACACATAAGCCGATGTGCAAATGGTATTAAAACATTTAAAATTTGAAACAAACTCGCTTAAAACCCAAATCCACAATATCCATTTTTCCCAATGTCAGTAGAAAGCAGCTTGATTAATCTCTAGCATCAATTTCTGGAATGTAATTAAAAATGTTTACGAAGCTATTTTCAAAGAGTTTTTGGGCACCACTAATGTCGAGAGTTGGTGAATCGAAATGATGGATTTGTGATGGGGAGATTGATGTTTAATGGGTAAATTGGTGTTTCATGGAAATTGATGTGTCATGGTAATTGACGTTTCGTGGGTAAATTGATGTTTCATGGGTAAATGGATGTTTCATGGGTAAATTGATGTTTCATGGATAAATTGATGTTTTATGGATAGATTGATGGATAAGTTGATGTTGGTATCATGATGTTTCATGAATAGATTGATGGATAAGTTGATGTTGGTTTCATGATGTTTCATGGATAGATTGATGGATAAGTTAATGTTGCTTTCATGACGTTTCTTGGATAGATTGATGTTTCGTAGATAGATTTATAGATAAATTGGTGTTTCGTAGATAGATTGATAGATAAATTGATGTTTGATAGGTAAATAGATGGTGGATCAGATGTTCAATAGAAATAGATTTTCGATGGTTGGGTTGATGCTCGATGGTTAGATTGATGGTTTGATGGAATAATGGAATGATGGAATAATGGAATGATGGAATGATGGAATAATGGAATGATGGAATAATGGAAAGATGGATGCATGGATGGGTAGATTGACGATTATCACGAGCCGGCTTATATGATGGTTAGACACTAAGCAGACCTTAGTTAGACTAGACCTTAGTGGCACCCTGGGCAACAACTTGGGAAACATTTTAATTAACTTGGCGAATCGTGTGAATTTCTTCAAATTCCTGAAGACAGATTAATCCAAGTTCCACCGTCGTTTGTGTGAGACTCTGATGAAGATGAAGTCGACGCAGTGAAAAGCAGTGGCTGTTGCTGCCTGAACGCGAGGCGTCACGTTGAAATTCGAAATGATAATGACGATGATGATGATAAATTAGATTAATTGGACGGAGGATCTAATACTTTGCCATTGGAGCGCACTTTGATGTTGTACCTGTAGGCCGGTTCCGCATCCGGGAGGATGGTGCTGGAGTCTTCTTCCTTCTCCTTGACTGGAGTCACCAGATCACCCTGATCTATCGGCTCTGCCTGATCAGCCTGAAAGTCTTGCATGGAGTCGTAAGGTCCAACAGTGTGTGAATTTTCGAGAGCGTTGTTTGGCAGCTCTGTTTCGACATTTTCGTAGTCAGCGGGCTCTTCTCGGTGTTCTGCGCTTAAGATGGGACTTGAACGAGACAGGGATCGAACCTCGTGGGTCTCGAGTCCATCAAAGGCGGAATCTTTCTGTACTTGAGAAGGAGTGTTGGAGAAGAGACTGGCGATGTCAGGGATGTGGTCGGGTCTGGTGCTCTTCTCGATGATTACGGGATTGGTGTTTCCGTGGACTTCGTTGCCGGTGTGATGACGAGCACCGACGGGAAGAGCGTTTGCGATCCTGTTGATGATGGGGTCATCGAGTTGTCTTTTGGGAGCTTGGGTCGCTGATGAAGAGGCGTGTTGTTCGTCTTCGTGGATGGGTTCTGGGGTCTCCGGCTTGGTGTGATCATCCTCCTGGTGGGTTTCCGTTGGCGCGGCGGTGGTAGTGATGAGGGGTCTAGTTTTTCTGGAATTAAACATCAAACCCTCCTAAGGGTGATCGAATAAGGCTTTCAAGATCGTCGGTCAGGTCAAACAATTGGAGCGATTTATTTACAATAGGAATACAGTTTTTTTGAGATATTTTCATATTTACCACTTGTGCAGTCACAATTGTTTATAGAGAATTTATATAATAATTTGTTTATAGAAAACAAAAAGAATATGTATCAACAATTGTATATTAACGATTTTTCATTAGCAATTGTGAATTAACGATTGTGTTTCAATAATTGTGTATGGAAAACTGTGTGTAAGTTATTGTGTATTAGTAATTGTGCATTAACTTATTGTACAGTATGAATTGTATATTATGTATCAACAATTGTACACTAACACGTATGCATTAACAATTGTACTGTGTCAAGTGCATATCAACAAATGCGCACTAACAATTGTACAGTGTCAATTGTATGGTAACAATTGCATATTAATGATTGTTAAGTGTGAATAGTACATTGACAATTGTGCAGTAACAATAGTACAGTGTCGATTGTTTATAAAAATTGTAAATTATGAATTGTAAAGTGTCAATAGTATATTAACAATTGTACAGTGTCAATTGTATGGTAACAATTGCATATTAATAATTGTTAAGTGTGAATAGTACATTGACAATTGTGCAGTAACAATAGTACAGTGTCAATTGTATATTATGAATTGTACAGTACCAATAATATACTAACAATTGTATATTAACAATTGCATATTAACAATTGTTAAGAGTGAATAGTACATTGATAATTCTGCAGTAACAATAGTACAGTGTCAATTGTATATTATGAATTGTCCAGTATCAATAATATATCAACAATTGTACAGTATCAATAGTATATTAAAATTATAGATTAACAATTGTACAGTGTCAATTGTATGTTAACAATTGAATATTAACAATTGCATATTAAAAATTGTTAAGTGTGAATAGTACATTGATAATTGTGCAGTAACAATAGTAAAGTGTCAATAGTATACTAAAAATGGTATATTATCAATTGTACTGTGTCAATAGTATATTAACAATTGTATATTAATAACTGTACAGTGTCAATTGTATATTAACAATTGTATGTTAACAATTGCACATTAACAATTGCAAACTGTCAGTAGTACGTTATCAACTGTGCAGTAATAATTGTACAGTGTTAATTGTATATAAACAATTGTTCAATCTCAATTGTATGTATGTTAACAATTGCAGATTATCAATTTCAAATTGTCAATAATATATTAACAATTGTGATTCATAATTGTACATTGTTAATTGTATATTATCAACTGTACAGTGTCAATTAACAATTGTATATTAACATTTGTATATAACAATTGCATATTAACAGTTGCATATTAATAATTGTATATTAACAATTGCATATTAACAGTTGCATATTAACAATTGTATATTAACAATTATAAAGTGGCTATAGTACATTAACAATTGTGCAGTAACAATTGTATAGTGTTAATTGTATATTAACAATTGCACCTTGACAATTGTACAGTATCAATTGTTCAGTATCAATTGTACAATGTAAATTGTATATTAACAATTGTATATTAACAATTGTATATTAACAATTGTATATTAACAATTGTATATTAACAATTACATATTAACAATTGCATATTAACAATTGTATATTAACAATTATAAAGTGGCTATAGTACATTAACAATTGTGCAGTTACAATTGTGCAGTGTTAATTGTATATTAACAATTGCACCATGACAATTGTACAGTATCAATTGTGCAGTGTTAATTGTATATTAACAATTGCACCTTGACAATTGTACAGTATCAATTGTTCAGTAACAATTGTACAATGTAAATTGTATATTAACAATTGTACATTAACAATTGTTGACTATCAATTCTAGATTAACAATTGCGCGTTAATTTATATTAATAATTATATTCGGAAACCATGTAGTTCGTTATTTTTAAAATGAAATTGGAATCGTGGATTGAAAATCACGAAATTAGAATTGCTGATCAAATAGCATCATCAAATTAAAATTGTAAATTGAATTTTTTAAAATATTTTCCAGACTTTTTATTATTATTCAAATGTTAGAATATGAAAGGGAATCTTCCATATTATTCTTCAAGTTAAAAGGACTCGCCGAAAAACCGGTTCATTGATAATTCTAGATTAAAATACATTAGAATTTATAAAGTAAATCGCTCTTTGTTTGACGCAACCGATCATCTTGGGATCTTTTTGTCAGTGTTAATGTGTTAGTTTGTTAACTCATCGTAAGACGACAACGCTACTTAAAAACCTACTAAATCTATTTACTGAAGTCAATAGGAAGTTGCATTAGTTTAAGCTCTATTTAAGTTTCTTTGTGTGAAAAAAACAAGTGTATGAATGATATATAGTGAAATGGTATTTTTACTCTTTTACGTTCTTATTTTTTATTCTTTTACTATTCTATTCATCTTTTACATTCTCTACATTCTCTACATTTTTTACATTCTCTACATCTTTTACTTTATTTGCGTCTTTTACTTTATTTGTAATATTATTTTTTTTCTCTAAAATCTTTTACTTTATTTGCAATATTATTTTCTTTCTCTAAAATCTTTTACTTTATTTGTAATATTATTTTCTTTCTCTAAAATCTTTTACTTTATTTGTAATATTATTTTTGATTTTTTTTACTAACAATATGAAAAAACAATTGCTCTCTTGATGGTAATTTTTTTTAAACAATATATGGCATCTAATTTAAGAAAATCTGTAAAATCGAGTGTAAAGTTAGCTTCAAATTAAAATGATTATTGTCTAATTCAAATGTTATCTAAAAATAATTACGGTTATTATTTTTCTTTTTTTTCTACAATAATGAGTGTTAAAAATCCTTTTATTTCTATTTTCCATGAGCCCTTAATAAAAGCAGAAAGAATAAGCTTCTTTAAATAAAAACAGAAGGAATCGGCATAATTAGACATCGTCAAAATATTCAAAATCATTTTGGAAAAATAAAATTTAAAGAAACTAATTAATTCTTAATTATTGAATACAACGAATAAAAAATAAAATCCAATTCACAGAATTAAACTTCATTTTGAGATACCGAAGTGAAGCAATTTTCATTTCATTTACAAAATTCAAGAAAAATTATAATCCTATTCAATTAATATTTATTATCATTATTATTCTGTTTTTAGTATTATTCCAATAATTATTATTTATTAATAATCTTAGAACAAACTCAGGAAATAAAGACAAAAAAAGATAGGTACCTGTAATAATGATTATAACTTTATTATTAGTTTTGGTCACTCAAAATAAACATAACTCAATAAGTTGATACATTAAAAAATTAGTGGAAAAATGCTTTTATTTTAAACACTGTTATTATTCATTATTATAATATTATTATAATATATAATTATCATTGTTGTTAATATTATATTATATAACATTTATTATAATATATAATATTTGTTATAATATATAATATTTATTATAATATATAATTATTATTGTTATTAATATTATATTATATTATATTATATTTATTATAATAGTTACTATAATAATAATTTGTGTTGACGAGTCGGATACACGATTCCTTCTTGACGACAAAAAAATCACCGATTCTAAAAAAACTACGTTTTCCCCGTTTTGTGTGTATTGTAAATAATTATCTCACCTCTTACCCCTGTATCGCGGATACTGGAATACTGCCATAATTGTAGTAGTAGCATCGGGTCTGTTCACAGATAAAGTCTTTGACAATGGTACAATCTTGTGCCTTCCATGACAAGGTTGGCTTCACCATGGCAATACAACGATTCGAGCTTCCAACGGCACCACTGAAATTAAAACAAAAAATTATTTATTCGCTTTACAGAGTAACCAAGACTAGACAGTTATTAGCAGCACTGTCACGGTGTCACGTACGATCACACACTTCCGGATGAGTTAGCACGTTGAACGAATGCCGAGGGTTCTGTTGCGATTGTACGTGACCAGGAGGCTGTGGAATTTTTAATTTAGACTTTTTCTTTCGAAACAAGTCACTACAATTACCCCTTACTCTTCTTCAAAAAATTCCAGTTTCTACAAAATTCCTACAGCTTTCGAAACTTGCAATAAAAATTCGTAAAAAATTGTAGAATCCAGCTATCGTGAATTGTTGCACAAAATTGTACAATTTTGTTGTAAAATTTTTGAAAATTTTAAGTTTGTAAGTTACAAATTTGTAAATTGTTGTAGAAAGTTGTGTATTTTTGTAGTACCAAATTGAGCATTTCACGGTGATATTAAAAATGTTAAAGAAGAATTGCTTTAGGATATTGCAAATTTTAATAAGAATTACTTTAGGAAGGTATTAAAAATTCCACTAGGAAATTAATGGAAGATTATATTAATCAAACATTGATCAAAAGTTGGTTTGAAAATTCCATTAAATCAGCTCAAAAAACAAATCAACAACACGAGTGTAAAATCCGGATTTAAAAACCAGTTTTTTAAATCTCATCTGCTTAAAAAAAAATCTACTAAAAAATGCTATCTACTATGTGTAATAAAAAATTCGTTTTTCTAGAAACGAATACAAATTCGACACAGATCGAAAAGCTGATAATCAGTTCTCCCTTATTAAAAAAGTAATACTTTTTTTGAGCCTTAGATTCTTATTTGAGGTTTTCTTATTCTCAAACGAGGCTCACAGCAAAAAAGTAATACCTTTTTCTGGGCGCCGATTTTTCTTTAAATATAAAATCCCCTCTTTTAGAACGTGTTTGAAAAAGTGTGGAAGTGAATGAATTTTCTTTTGTACCTTTCACGAGCTACCCTCTGTGGTTCAGTGCCAGGTGGAACCTCGATTGGTACACTTCCAGGTTTCGGTGAAAGATAGTCCCAGGTAGTATTGAATGGAAGACCCGTGCTCATCCAAATGAACATGGTTGTTCCAAGATCATTGCCTGATGTCCAGAAATCGTAATTTGTGTATCCGGCATTCTTTAGATACTGCGTAATCGTATCTGCCTTTTCTTTTGTCTCAAAAGATGCTAATTGAAGTCCCAAAGATCGACAATACTGATATGCCAAAAAGTAATTCAACTCAGGACTGTAGGGATTCATTCGCGACACGAAATATTGTACGCCATCCAACTGGATTGTAGTAATCCTTTGAGCTGCAAAATTATAAGATAATAAATAGTAATAAATATTATAAATTATTATTTGTAATGGATTATCATAAATGCGTAGAGATTTTTTGTTTCACAGTACTTTCAATCGATTGATGAATTCAACCTTTTTGGGAATAATTATCATACAAAGGAAAATCACAAGTGAAGTTTTAATAATACATAATATAGCTAAAGTTTACTGTGTAAGAAATGAATAAAAAACATTTTGGTCAAGATTACAAAATATGTTGGTACATTTTACTAAAGTGCTGAAAGTAAATTACACTTGGGATTTTTCTTTCTGCAGTCATGAATTGTAAAAAAATTGAAAAACATGATTTTAAAAATAATGTAAGTGTTGTTTTTAAATAAATTCTATTTAAATATAGAATAAAAAGTTTGGTTCATGATAAATTTTTCATATTTGCGTTAATTATGCTTTATTTTCATAAAGCGTTAATTATGGAGTTAAAAGTTAAAAATTCTTGGATTAATAATTTTGCATAGGTCATTAATATTTCTCGTGCTATAAAAGTATTCATGGCCAATGCCTATCACAATTCTCAATTACTTAACGGTTTGCATAAGATACTTTTTAATCGCTTAGGTCAATGGTCTTCGAAACAGTTTTGTTACCAAAACGTTTTTTGTTGTATTTTAATCGCAGTCTGAATTTTAAGCAGATTTAGAAATATAATTGACTTTTTTTTAATAAAGGAACAAACGCAATCAATTTAAGTTATTAATTGTACAAAAAGTCAGCAGATTTATTTTTAATTTATTTGTAATGTATGTAATTTTAAAATTCATTCACAATGTTGGACGTACGTAGTGCTAGAAAGTAAAAGGTTCACTGAACTATGTTTGACAATTTAGTAGTTGTAAAATTAATGGGCTTTCAGACGTAGGGCTACTGACACATTGATGAGGCTGTAGAATGAAGTTTTTACTCTACCGTAAAAGTCAAAACTTTTTTTTTGAAAGAATGCAATTCAGTTTTTAGAATACCTTCATTTGATTTTAAAAAAATGGTAGTTGGGTTTTAAAAAAACTTCAATACGATTTTGTAAGAGATTCAATACGATTTTATAGAAGTTTCAATTCAATTTTTAAAGCAGCTTCAATTTGAATTTTGAGAAACCTTCAATTCGATTTTGAAAGAGCTTCAATAAGATTTTTTAAAAGTTTCAATTCGATTTTTGAAGAAGCAATAATTCAAATTTTGGAGAAGTTTTAATTCCATTTTATAGGAGTTTCAATACGATTTTTTAAAAGTTTCAATTCGATTTTTGAAGAAGCAATAATTCAAATTTTGGAGAAGTTTTAATTCCACTTTAAAGAAGTTTCAATACGGTTCTTTAAAAGTTTCAATTCGATTTTTGAAGAAGCTCTAATTCGAACTTGGAAAAAGCTTTAATTCGATTTTTTAAAGGGCCCAATTCGATTTTCAAAAGAGCTTCAATTCGATTTTTGAAGAAGCTCTAATTCGAACTTAGAAAAAGCTTCAATTCGATTTTGTAAAGGGCCCAATTCGATTTTCAAAAGAGCTTCAATTCGATTTTGTAAAAGGCCCAATTCGATTCTTGGAGAAGCTTCAATACGATTTTAAAGGATCTTTAATACTATTTTGTAAAATTTTCAATTTAGATTTTTGAAAAAAGCAATAATTCGGATTTTGGGGAAATTTTAATTCGATTTTGAAAGAGTTTTAATACGTTTTTGTAGAAGTTTCAATTCTAGTTTTAAAGAAGCTCTAATTCGAACTTTGAAAAAGGTTCAATTCGATTTTGGAAGAGCTTCCATACGAATTTATAAAAGGTTCAATTCGATTTTTCAAGAAGCTTCCTTATGATTTTAAAAGAGCTTCAACACTATTTCGTAAAAGGTTCAATTCGATTTTGGAAGAAGCTTCAATGCGATACTGAAGGAGCTTCAATTAAAATTTCAAACATTCACAATACGATTTTCTAACAATATCAATTTGCTTCTTAAGTAATCTGCAACTCGATTTTTAAAGAATCTTCAATTCGATTTTGAACATCTTCAATTCAATTTCGAAACAGCTTCAATACGATTTTGTAGAACTTCGATTCGGTTTTGAAAAATGCCGCAAAATAAATTATTGAATTACATAAACAAATTCTTCATAACAATAAAATCGTTTTAAAAAACTTGATCGTTTTGAAAAACTTGATCGTTTTAAAAAACTTGAGCATTTTGAAAAACTTGATGGTTTTGAAAAACTTGATGGTTTTGAAAAACTTGATCGTCTTGAAAAACTTGATCGTTTTGAAAAACTTGATCGTTGTAAAAAAACTTGAACGTTATAAAAGAAACGTTGTTTATTCAAACAAACAAATCGTATAAAAAATAAACCGTGTTAAACTTAGCATTATTTAAAAAATTAAAAGCATTTTTAAAAAAAGCGAGTAAATATTTAAAAAAACACACAAAAAAATTTGCACAAGTTGTAGCAGCAAAATTAAAAATTAAAAATTGAAGTACTGAGGTTTATAGATAGAAACTAGCTCTTCTGAAGAATGTAACTACCACCGCATAAATTTTAAGTGCAACCAAGCCTATTATCTTTAAGTGAGGACTTTAAAGCTTTCAAAGCGAATAATTAGAAGAGTGTGGGGTAAGATTTCCCAGGGGTGTGTTTCGTGCAGTGCCTGAAGGGGAAAAAATTTTTAGATCTTGAAACTGGCAGTGCAGGTGGTAAACGACCTGAAGACCTTGAGACGTCTGCCAGTGTTGGCCGATACGACTAGTGCTTTAACTATAGGTTTCTTCACTGCTGCTTTTGAATCGTGTCAAGAGATCTTTGACGAAGGTGCAATAAGAAAAAAATGCACAACAAAAAATTCGTAAATAATTCCAACTTGCAGTTAATTAAAGAAACCCTTTTCAAACCATTGCCTTACTAATTTCCAATCAAACATGTAGCCTCTTTTTCAATCATCAATTATGTATTTTTAGTAATAAGTTGTTCTAAAAATATAAACCTATCATTATTTCATTATAGACTAATATTTTTAACTTTTAATTATTGAATATTAGCATTTTCAATTTTTTACTCATTTCTATGTAAATTGAAATAATAGTTATAGTAAAAATATAGTAATTATTGAATAATATCATTATTAATAACAATGATGGTAATTGTAAAATTATAATTATAATATGATAATTATAATATGATAATTATAATATGATAATTCTAATATGATAATTGTAATGTGATAATTGTAATGTGATAATTTCAATGATGATAATTATAATATGATAATTCTAATATGATAATTGTAATATGATAATTACAATGATGATAATTATATAATGATGATAATTATAATGATGATAATAATGAAGGTAATAATAATTATAACAATAATGATGATAATAATGATAATAATGAAATTCATAATAATGATAATAATTAAACTCATATTAATTATAATAATAATGATTATGGGCGACTTTTTCGAAGGGGAAATTATTATAAAATCTAACTATCATATTTCATTACATATTATGTTTTTGATATTAATTATTACGATCTCTATTTGCAACTCAGATCTATTTAAAAATCAATCCAACTGTTTCATTGTCCGATATTAAAAAAATTAGATTTTTATTAAATAAAAATGAAGATATTTTCATTCACTAATGTTTATTTAAAAGAAGATTTTCCATTAGTATTCAGAGTGAAAGTTACATATTTTATTTTCCTTCTGTTCCTGAAATTTAATATTCATGAATAGTAAATTCAAAAAATTATTTCATTCGACGACATTAATTTTATTGCATTTGTTTGGGTCGTGATATTTAATCGTGCAATTTCGATGATTCCATATCAATAATAATAATAATAATTTTAATAATTTTATTAATTAATTGAATTTATTATTTTTCTGTAACTTTTATATAGAGAGAGCTTTATATTCATCTTTTTGCGTTTGTTTATGAATAATATGAATTTAACCAGAATTAAACCAAAATTAAACCAGAATTAAACCAGAATTAAACCAGAATTAAACCAGAATTAAACCAGAATTAAACCAGAATTTAACCAGAATTAAACCAGAATTAAACCAGAATTAAACCAGAATTTAACCAGAATTTAACCAGAATAGGCCATCTACTAAATTATTTGTTTATGAATGAATATATAAAAATAATTTCTACAAAAAATTGTTTTTGAATCATTTGAAGCAATATTAATATTTATGTACTTAGAAACTGTGACAAATAACTTTTTTCTTTGACAGAATATACCTCTTTTCATTTTTATGTAGATCTTGAAAATCCTTAAGATCAATATAAATGTTTATGCAAACAAAACTAATTTTTTAATAAACGGTCTAGTTTCGAATTTAGAAAATAGTTGAATTAATTAATTAAAATAGTTTCAATAATTTAGATACCATAAAAAATATTGTAAAAAAATCTCTAATATAGATTTTCAAACATTAGTATCTTAAAGAAAAAGTAAGTAAATAAATAAATAAGGAAATAAATAAGTAAGTAAATAAGTAAGTAAACAAGTAAGTAAACAAATAAGTAAATAAGTAAGTAAACAAATAAGTAAACAAGTAAGTAAAGAAATAAGTAAACAAGTAAGTAAATAAATAAGTAAACAATTAAGTAAACAATTAAGTAAATAATTAAGAAAATAAATAAATACGAAAGAGTCATATTTTACGTTAACGTTAATTGATAATAAATTCATATTTATCATATTGTTAAAAAATAATTTAAACTGTAAAAAGTCATGGAGTATTTTTCATGTAGGTATTTAAAAAAGCAATTATTATTGTTGTTATTATTATTTATTATAGTGATTATTAGTATTACTGTCAACATTATTATTATTATTATTATTTATTATTACTATTATTACTATTATTATGATTACTATTATTATTATTATTACTATTATTAATATTATTCTCACTACTACTACTATTATTACTATTATTATTATGATTACTATTATTATTATTATTATTATTATTATTATTACCATTATCATTGTAATTATTATTATTTTTACCATCATCATTGTTATAATTATCACTATTATTACAATTTTTATTATATCATTATTAATATCTGCTTATTAAAACCAAACGCAAATTATAAAAATTCGTCAAAAGAAAATTTAAACCATTAGCCGATTATATGCTCAGTAAAAAATACAGAAAGAAATTTGTCAACTATAAAAAGAAGAGTTATTTTTAGAATTACTAATGGCTGGAAAGAATAGATCACTGATGATTTTTATTTAATGAAACTTTATAAAAACGTTGAACTGAAAAAATTCCGGATGCTGTGCGTTTCACTTGAGAGACTGTGATCTTAGAGAGGAAATATTTTCAGCAAAGCACTGTTTATGAGTATCACTTTGTGCTGACGAGATGAGAACGTTGACACATGCTCTGATTTAGATAATTGGAGCAGCGGGTCCGAAAAGACGAACGTAGCACCAACCTGAGGCGTAGGCCACAGCAACGATGAGCAGCAAGACGATCTTCATTTTTTGTACGTTATCGAGATAAAGTCGTTTCCGTTTCCGACTCGAAAAATACCGGATGTTAATGTTAGGGTCGCGTTCTCGAACTGGCCTCGCGCAGCGTCGAGGGCCCCCTTAAGAGTCTTCTGCCCAGACCCTACAGAGAGGGGATCGTCAAGATGATTCACTGCATAGCCTAGAGCAAGATAACGAATGATAATACCCTCTTCGAAGAAAGGGATGCATGATACTCGAAATCCTCTCTTACGGCTAATCTTTTCTTTTCTACCGCTCAAACTTTTTCATCAAAATGCATGCAATTCTTTATCTTGACCGTGAGATATTACTTGCGATGGTTATTTCGATAATTTAATCAATTGAAAATAAAAATCAATTAAAAAGGAGACAAAAAAAGGAAAATGAAACACTTTAATAGTTCATTTAATTTAAGAATCATAATCAGTTGCAGCTGCTATAATTACAGACGATAATTCTCTAAATCTGAATTCTTGGGTTAATTTTAATAGTAGCTGTTTAATGTTTAGCTGTGATAGCTAATTTTAAGCATAAACTCATTTTTAGTAAGAATTGAATTGCTGATTCAAACTTCACTGATTTATAGATGATTTCACTGATTAACAGTTGATTTCATTGATTTGCAAACAATTTAATTGATTTTCAGGCAAGTATATTAATTTGTAGTCAATGTCACTGATTTACAGCTAATGTCACTCATTCGCAGCCAATGTCACCAATTTGCAGTTTACTTCACTGATTTGCAGTCCATTTAACTGATTTTCGGTTCACTTCTTTGATTTTGTAACCATTCAGTCAAAAAATGACTGCTTTTCAATCAATGACTGACTATTAGTATGTAAATCAAATAAAATGTTTTCAAATCAGTGAGACTGACAGAAAATCAGTGAAATTTCACTGAAGAAAAAATTAGCCAGAAAGAATTAGCCAACGACTGAAAATCAGGTAAAGTTTGATATATATTCGTATTTCTGATTGGAAAATCAGTGGAAGTGACTGTGAATAGTATTATTTCACTGATAAAACAAATTACACGTCAATTACTGACTAGAAATCAAGAAAGTTTCATCTAATTAAGAATTCCATGTTCCAAGTTAGTCAAAATTACTCTAAATCAGTGAAATTTCTCTGATTTAGCAAGCAAGAATTAGCCAGCGACTGAAAATCAGTCAAATTTTGATGTATTTACATTTCTGATTGACAAATCAGTAAAAGTGACTGCAAATCAGTATTATTTCACTGATTAAACAAATACACGTGAATTATTGACTGACAATCAGTGAAATTTCGTCTGATTAATATTTTCATGTTCCAAGTTAGTTAGCATTAATTCAAATCAGTGAAATTTCACTGTTTTAGCCATGAGAAAGAAGTAGCCAACGACTGAAAATCAGGCAAAATTTGATATATATTTGCATTTCTGATTGGAAAATCAGTGGAAGTGACTGTGAATAGTATTATTTCACTGATTAAACAAATTACACGTGAATTACTGACTGACAATCAGTGAAATTTCGTTTGATTAATATTTCCATGTTCCAAATTAGTCAGAATTACTCTAAATCAGTGAAATTTCTTTGATTTAGCAAGCAAGAATTAGCAAGCTACTGAAAATCAGTCAAATTTCGATATATTTACATTTCTGATTGACAAATCAGTGGAAGTCACTGTAAATCAGCATTATTTCACTGATTAAACAAATACACGTGAATTACTGACTGACAATCAGTGAAATTTCGTTTGATTAATATTTCCATGTTCCAAGTTAGTCAACATTACTCTAAATCAGTTGAATTTGACTGATTTAGCAACTAAAAGTTAGCCAGTGACTGAAAATCATACAAATTACAACAGATTTATAGTTCTGGCCGAAAAATCAGTGAAAATGATTAAAAATTAACATTATTTTACTGATATAGCAAACAAGAGTTAGCCAGTGACTGGAAATCAGTCTAATTTTGTTATGTTTACATCTCTAGGTGACAATTCAGTGGAAATTACTGTAAATCAGTATTGTTTTACTGATTAAACAATAATATGATAGTTACTGACTGAAAATCAGTCAAATTATGACAGATTCATAGTTCTAGTTGACAAATCAGTAAAAGTGACTACAAATTAACATTATTTCACTGATTAGTCAACCTAGAGTTTGCGAGTTACTGAAAACCAGTCAAATTTTGTTAAATTTTCATTTATAGTTGACAAATCAGTGGAAATTACTGCAAATCAGTATTGTTTCACTGATTAAACAACAGCACGTCAGTTACTATCTGAAAATCAGTGGAATTTCGTCTCATTTAGTTCTCAACTTCCTAAATTAGTAAAGATTATTTTAAATCTGTAGAATTTCACTGATTTAGCAAACACAAGTTATCCAGTGACTGAAAATCAGTCAAATTATGACAGATTCATAGTTCCAGTTGACAAATCTGTAACAATGACTACAAATTAACATTATTACACTGATTAGTCAACCTAGAGTTAGCGAGTTACTGAAAATCAGTCAAATTTTATTAAATCTACATTTATATATATAGTTGACAAATCAGTGGCAATTACTGCAAATCAGTATTGTTTCACTGATTAAACAATAATATGCCAGTTACTGACTGAAAATCAGTGAAATTTCGTCGGATTTAGATTCTCTTGTCCTAAAGTTCACTGATTTAGTAACTAAAAGTCAGCCAACGACTAAAAATTTATCAGATTTTGACTGATTTAGATTTTTGGCTTTTAAATTTGTGGAATTTATTTGGTTTTTGTTCACTTCTGCCAATTTAGAAGCTGGAATTTTATCATTGATTGAAAATCAGTGAGGTTTTGACATATTCGTGGTTCTGATTACTAAATCAGTGAATTAAGGGTGATTAAGAGTGTTAATAGTAAAAATCGTCTGTGTTTTGGATTGTTTATAAAATAAAACAAGACAAAAATTAAATAGATATATTAAATACATATAATTTACATTAATTTATAATTTACATTAAATACATATATAATAAAAGAAAAAAATCATGTTTGCTCAAAATTTATTATTTTTATTAATTAGTTTGCATTTTCTTCAAAAAAACTATTCTTTTCTTTAAAGCAGAAAGTTAATTAAAGTCAAATTTCAAGAGATCCGCTTCTAAATTCGTACGCGTGCCTGTCAATTTTGATTCAAACATTGTGTGTTACGAAATTATGTTCCCAAAGACTGTACTTAAGACATTTTAATAGCAACGTGGCAAGAATATATATTTTCATACACCAAATACACAATTATTTAGAAATTTTTAGGCATTCAAGGAGAACTTGCGTCATTACTTCCTTCAGGGTCATCCTAATCTTTTCATGAAGGATCAATATTTTGCAATTATAATTACAATAGTCTTTAAATCGATTATTTGTGAATTATGGCAAAGGACAAAGCAAAGATAGTGTTAAAAATTAACTTCTTTCGGTGTTGGTTGCATTTTGAGATTAATGAAAATAAATTTTCCCTAAATGTTATACTCAATTGAAGATTTATTTTTGAACTACTATTGACGAATGAATTTATTATCCACAAGATTTATTTATATTAGTTTTTATTAATTAGTTACTAACTATTATTAATTAATTATTTATTTTTATTAATTATTAATTAATTATTCATTTTTATTAATTATTCATTAATTATTCATTTTTATTAATTATTAATTAATTATTCATTTTTATTAATTATTTTTATTTTTTGTAAATATTCAAGCACAAATTTTTGACCCAGACATGTACATCAACTCGTTATCTTTATCCTAAAAAAGGAGCTGATTTAGGATCAAAGATTCAATGATACAAAAAAATTTCTTTCAACTTTTTATTTTTCTTATAATTTAAAAAACCTCTCAAGCTATAAACCCTTAATTCTTTTGTCTACCTGGAAGATAGAATTCACCTAAAAACTATGCTTAGAAGAAGAAGGCATCTTGAAACGCTTATCTAAGCCCCTCATAAAAAGATTCTATTAACAAGCAGAACCAATTTTTCCCTTTCGAAATAAAATCCATTCTAAAGACAAATTCCATTAAATGAAGAATTTCACGATATCAAATCAACAATTGCAAGATAATTATGTATTCTAAAACAGTAATTCCAAATTACTGAAACGATAAATCATTCAAGAATGATAATCGAGAGTCAAGAAAATCCTCAAGTTTTATAGACTTAAAAATATATATATTTAACGTTCTTATCTTTAAGGGCTTAAGTATAGTAACCTTATAAATTATCTTGAGAGAGGCAATTAAATTTTTTGTTAATAATAATTTTAAGTGGGTATCTAAATTTAAACGCTAGTTCTATTTTCAACTGTAAACAGATTGACGTTCTCGAATTGTTTTTTCTCTTTGTGTTTTGCTCTCTACTAGTACGGTGATGATGGCAAAAAGGGTAGTTGCTATACAGTACTCAAGGTAGGCTTCATTTCTGATTGCAGCAGAAAGCCGGTACCACCTGCTGGATTCTCTGCTAATTTTTCTATTTTTCGCAATCTTGACTGGATGGAGTATTTTCTGACTATATCTTACCGGTTACGAATGAAACCGATACCGGCTCGACGGGAAGCCTCCCCTCTTTCTCTCGCTCTTTCTATTTTTAACCCTTTCTCTTTCTTTCCTTCCGATCGGGAGCGGATCCTACATGATAGCAACAGACAACCAACATACCATCTCTGAACACGTAATTATTCACGTAATACGATCATAATTTCAAGGCCATTCACACTTGTTTTAATAACAATCATCCACCAAAAAATAAAAAATTTTGACCATTTCACACTTATAGACATACAGTTTGGCAAGTTTAAACTTCTATTTTGAATTAGTGATTTTCGACTGATTTTCAAACTGTCGGGTTGTTTTTAGTTGATGATTAAGTAAAACGGATGCGATTCAGTAAAATTTTACTGATTTTGTTGATGAAAGCCTGAATCAGACGAAATTTGATTAATTCTTAATCTGTACTTGACTTTTAGTAGATTTGTCAGTGAAATGATACTGATTTGTTGCTAATTTCATTAATTTGTAATCATTTCCACTGATTTTCAAACTTTTCCACTGATTTTCACATGTTTCCATTGATTTTCAAACTTTTCCATTGATTTTCGCATGTTTCCACTGATTTTCAATCGTTTTCACTGATTTCCAATTGCTTCTACTCAATTTCAATCGGTTTCATTGGTTTTCAATTGTTTCCACTGATTTTCACTCGTTTTTACTTATTTTCAATTGTTTTAACTGAATTTCAATTATTTCCACTAATTTTCAGTCATTTTCACTGATTAAGCAAGAACGAGTCAGAGACACTGACTGAAAATGAGTCAAATTTTGTCTGGTTTATAGTTTTGGTTACTAAATCAGTGAAAGTGACTGTAAATCAGTGGAATTCTGTGAATTTATATGCTGAACATATGCATTTTCAGTTCATAAATCAGTTAAATGACACTGATTTGCTTTCATCTTAACTAACTTAATAACAAAATGTTGCTCACTAATTGAAAATCAGTTAATTATTACCTGATTCAGATTTTCGTTAGCAAATTTATTTATTTGTTTCTTTACAAATCCCCTTGCAGTCAAATTAGTGGAAATGACTGAAAATCAGTGATAGCATCTGCAAATCAGCAAATATGACTGCAAAGTAGTTACATTTTACGGAGTCAAAAGTCTAATATCAGATAGTGACTGACTTTATGTTGACCTGTCATTAAAAGAACTGATTTGCGTGTATCTTTATGGATTGAGTGACAGAAAATCGCTCACAAAATGAAAATCAGTCAATTTTTGACTGATTAGGCTTGAAGATGCTAAATAGTGGAATTGATTAAGAATCTAAATTAAGTTATACACAATTGGCTTTCGAAAGAAGTACAACTGATTTTCAGTGAGAATTGAATTAACTTCAATGCAATGTTATTTTGCTTCCTAATTAATTAGAGAAAGCTCACTGATTCTATCTAAAACAGTAATGTAACAGATTATAAAATTAGTAAAATTTTGACTGATTACTAACCAGTGACCAATTGATACTCATTAAAACACCAAATATCAATCCTCTTCAGTAATTAAACAATTAGACGTCTGAATTAGTCAAAATAAGACAAACTTTGAATCAGTGATGGACTTGGGGTTGCCAAATCAGTGAAAGCAAACTGATTTGCTGTCAATTCCACTCACTTTTAATCTCTTACATTGATTTAGGATAATGTAAAATTATCATTTATTGAAAATGATTTATTGAAAATCAGTAAAATTTTGCATGATTCAGAGTCGTGGTTGCTAAATCAGTTAAAATAACTGCGAATCAGTGGACGTGACTGCAAATCAGTGAAAGTAACTGTAAATCAAGGAAAGTGACTGTAAATCAGGGAAAGTGACTGCAAGTCAGAAAAAAAATTTTAAGTACACTGAAATTCAGTAAAATAGACTAAAAAATCAGTGAATTGATACTGGAAATCAGTGAAGCTTATTGAGAATCAGTGGAACAGATTGAGAATCAGTGAGAAAGACTGTACATCAGTGAATTACACTGCGAATAAGTAAGTTGGACTAGAAATCAGTCAAATAGACTAAAGGTCAATGAAGCATACGGGAAGTCAGTGAAAAAGACTGCAAATCAGTGAGTTCTACTAAACATAAGTGTAGAGGACTGAAAATCTGTAAAGTAGCCTGCAAATCAGTGAAGCAGACTGAAAATCAGTGAAAAAGGCTGCAAATCTGTGAGTTCCACTAAAAATAAGTGAAGTGGACTGAAAATCTGTAAAGTAGCCTGCGAATCAGTGAAGCAAACTGAAAATCAGTGAAGCAGACTGAAAATCAATGAAAAAGGCTACAAATCTGTGAGTTCCACTAAAAATAAGTGAAGTGGACTGAAAATCTGTAAAGCAGCCTGCAAATCAGTGAAGCAAACTGAAAATCAGTGAAAAAAGCTACAAATCTGTGGGTTCCACTAAAAATAAGTGAAGTGAACTGAAAATCTGTAAAGTAACCTGCGAATCACTGAAGCAAACTTAAAATCAGTGAAGCAGACTGCAAATCAGTGAAAAAGGCTGCAAATCTGTGAGTTCCACTAAAAATAAGTGAAGTGGACTGGAAATCTGTAAAGCAGCCTGCAAATCAGTGAAGCAAACTGAAAATCAGTGAAGCAGACTGAAAATCAATGAAAAAGGCTGCAAATCTGTGAGTTCCACTAAAAATAAGTGAAGCAGCCTGTCCAATCTGTAAAGCAGCCTGCAAATCAGTGAAGCAAACTGAAAGTCAGTGAAGCAGACTGAAAATCAGTGAAAAAAGCTGCAAATCTGTTGGTTCCACTAAAAATAAGTGAAGTGAACTGAAAATCTGTAAAGTAACCTGCGAATCACTGAAGCAAACTGAAAATCAGTGAAGCACTGTACTGATACAGGCATACAGGGTGCAAATCTGTGAGTTCCACTAAAAATAAGTGAAGCAGCCTGCCCAATCTGTAAAGCAGCCTGCAAATCAGTGAAGCAAACTGAAAATCAGTGAAGCAGACTGAAAATCAGTGAAAAAAGCTGCAAATCTGTGGGTTCCACTAAAAATAAGTGAAGTGAACTGAAAATCTGTAAAGTAACCTGCGAATCACTGAAGCAAACTGAAAATCAGTGAAGCATACTGAAAATCAGTGAAGCAGACTTAAAATCAGTGAAGCAGACTTAAAATCAGTGAAAAAAAGCTGCAAATCTGTGGGTTCCACTAAAAATAAGTGAAGTGGACTGAAAATCTGTAAAGTAGTCTACAAATCAGTGGATAACACTGAAAATCAGTTAATTAGATTGAAAATCAATAAAAATGACTGAAAATCAGTGAAAATGACTACATATCAATGAATCTAACTAAAAATCACTAAAACCGACTACAAAACAACAAAAATAATTGCAAATCAGTGAAATTGTCTGCTTTATCAGTCACAAGTTACTAATTGAAAATCATATATTTGCTATTTTAAGAAAAGTCCTATCTCCTACTCGCATCAAGAAACGCATATCGGTGTTTGCAGAAGCTTCTGCAGAAGCAAAGTACTTAATTGTCAATTAGAAGGGAATATCTTAATTTAGAAGCGGGATAAAAAGTGGTTGTTTTTACTTGGTTGACATAATGACCTTCAACTAGATCGGTTCAACCTCGAGCAGGTAAACGAATCTTGACGTGATCCCGTGGGAATGCAGAGATATGGCATTACCCTTGGTCAAGTCTTGAAGAAGCTCCTACGATCCTGGATAAACAGGCTGTTCTCCTCATCTTTTTTTCGATCCGTTTCTTCGCTTCTTCTGTCTCCTTTCAGTTCCCTCTTATCCTCCTGAGGTAAAAGAGAGGGAGGCCTAGGAACAACTTCTCTCGTTTCGCTTTTTGCAAAACAAAAGCAAAAGGGTTCGCTCGCGGAGCCTCTTTACGAGGGGGGTGGAAGCTAAAGGGGGATTCGCAACGAGGTCTATTTCAGGACTTGCAGCCGATATAAGGCCCTACACACCCCGGAGGTCTTTGGTTTTAGCATCAGCAATACAAGCAGACCCCGTACTTCGATGGCTCCATGTCTCTTTCAGCCTCTTTCGTCTTGATTCCACTTGACAGGGACGTATAAACACTCCTAGATCTCCTACTCCATGTCTCCTTTTTCATTTCTCTCTTCACTTTTTTTTTTATAGATTTCAATCGTTCATGTTTATTCAGCAATCCAAAATTCAGTCTTGCTTTCAGCCAAATGTAAACTGAAATTGTTTATATCGGATAAAATTGTGACTGATTTTTAGAATTGAGAGTTTTAGTTCAAGATCAGAGATTGTACTCTCTTGAATCAGTGAAATTTTCTGTGGTTTTAGT
Source organism: Ganaspis sp. Gsp50 (assembly GCA_011057455.1). Classification (NCBI taxonomy): domain Eukaryota; kingdom Metazoa; phylum Arthropoda; class Insecta; order Hymenoptera; family Figitidae; genus Ganaspis; species Ganaspis sp. Gsp50. Next base: position 27,676 of record WNHD01000625.1, read on the forward strand.
GATTGACTTCTGGCTGATAAAATAGTGAAAAACTACTGATTTTCAGTCAAATTTCACTGATTCGCGAGCTAGAAATCGATCAGTGATTTCGAATCAGTGAAAATTTGACTGATTTAGTTTAAAATTTATTTGAAGATCATAAACCATAATTAAGGGATATGTAAATATTAATTAGAATTGTGTAAATGATAATAATAAATATTAAAAAAATAATAATAAATAATAATAGTAATAAATAATAATGATAATAAAAGTAATAATAATAAAAGTAATAATAATAAAAGTAATAATAATAACAATAATAAAAGTAATATAAGTTGATTCTATCATTCAACTTCTTATTAATAAAAGTACACGTAGAAAAATAGCAATTGAAATTCTTAACACTTAAGTAAAATATACACTGAAAATAAATTATTTGATCCAAATAAACCATTTACTTGCCTATTATCAAATAAATATTTATTTGAACCAAGTAATTATTATTTGAGCCCAATAATCAATATTGGATTCAAATACAGAAATAATTGATTCAAATGCCATTTATTTGATTCAAATAATAATTACTTGGTTCAAATAAATATTTATTTGTTTGAATCAAATAAATTTTTTTTTCAGTGTACCTAACAACTTAATATATACGAGTTAGGTAAAAATTACTTAAGTACGTTTGTGAAACCTACTTTAAAAGTTAAGTAAATTTTACCTAACTACTTGAGTAAATAATGTATTGCTAAATATATTTCTTAACATTTGAGGTATATTTCACTTGAGAACTTAGGTAAAAATTACTTAAGTGAGGTTAGGTAGATTTTACTTAACTATTTTAGGTAAACCTTTCTTATGATTTTTCTCCGTGTAATAATAATAACTATAATAACAATGCTTCTCTATGAGAAAGCAAAAATGATAAAAATAATAAAAAAATAATAATAACAATAATAACAATAATAATAATAACAATAATAATAATAATAATAAGAATAATAATAAAAATAATAAAGTAACAATAAAAAAATAAAACCAAAAAACGTGCTTTGTATGAAATTGTTTTCGAAAATAGTTTTAGAGTAAGATGTAATGTTCAATAAATTCTGTAACGTAAATGTCAAAATTCCATCATAATGAAACTTTGCCACTGAATAAGAGCCATCATAAAATATTTAACTGCTGTTTGAGTGTGTACGCGCGTGGGCGAAAATAATGCATTTAAAACGTACTATTACAATACATTTAATATACATTCTAATATTCATTCCAATAAATATTGCATTTATTTATTTCAATTCAAAGATATTGTTTATTTGTCATTTGTTTTAGCATGCTTTAAAACGTTCTTTGAAATCTGAATTAATCCAGTTTTCGATAAGTGTGAATAATGTTTTATTTCTTGCTTTTAAATTGCCTGATTTAAAATGTTTGGAATATTGTAAGTATTAAGATAAATTTTTAATCGGTTCATTAATTTTAAAACTTCTCTAGAGATGTTTTAAAAACTTTAGAGATTTTACATTAAAATTCAACTAAAGGATTAAAATTAACTGATTCTAATTTGCATCTAATATTTTTCTGAGAAGAGGCAATTAATTAAAGTCTAATCAATTCCATAGGCTCGTTTGACAAAAGAGTAGAATTTTTGAAAAAGAAGTCTAGTTTAGTATTTTTTTCAAAATAGTTAAATTGTTTTTAATGTGATGAATTAGTCGGGGTTCTTCTCAGAAAAATTTTTAATTCAAATTAGACAAAATTTTGGCTATAGTTTTGTAGTTTGCCTTGAAATTTTCCTACATTTTAAGACTGAGGTTTTTTTTACATTTTAAGGAACTGTTTTTACATTTTAAGGAACTGCTTTTACATTTTAAGGGACTGCTTTTACATTTTAAGGAACTACTGTTTACATTTTAAGGAACTGCTTTTACATTTTAAGGGACTGCTTTTACATTTTAAGGAACTGCTTTTTACACTTTAAAGAACTGTTTTTTATATTTTAAAGAACTGTTTTTTATATTTTAAGAAACTGTCTTTTACATTTTGAGAATCTATTTTTTATACTACATGCATACAAATTGAGTGTATAAGCAGATTTAAGAGACGAAATAGTTTCGGGAAAAAAAAGTTACTTTGTGCAAAAAAATCTGCCCCTTTGAATATACACGGAAAAATTTAGTTTATTGAATTTTACAAATTTTTTTGTATTTTTGGATATATCACTTCACAAATTTAATTTTATGTGATGTATAGAGCAGTTTTGTAAAATCTACGAATATTTCTGGACAACTTAGAAAACTATATAGAAATGTTATAACCAATTTAGTACTTGGTAGTAAAATTGATGTATCCAAAAATACTAAAAAGTTTTGTAAAATTCAATAAACTAAATTTTTCCGTGTATAATGTAATTTAATAACATGTGATTCAATTGCATTTCATTAAATTCGATAATAATTAAATTGCATTGAAAGTTGTTTTAAATCCTAATATAATAAAATCGACCAAAGAAAAACTAAAATAAGCTCGGATATAATAAAATACAAATTGGATTTAAAAATCACTTGAAATATGGAACTCTTAAAAGTTCTGGAATACGCCAAGATCAGCTTATCGTCACATATTCATTATTTATAGATCAACTAGAGAAAATCATTTAAAATACCTGTTTGATTCGCCTATTAAACTTCTATTCAATCGTTCAGTCACCCTTGCTTGATGCGCGGATCAGCAAGAAATTGTTTTTCTGTTTTTCCCCCGTTCTGACAGTTTTGTAATTTCTTTCTGCATATATTAGACGTTAATTATACTCGGACTTGTTGCACAAGGGGATTTTTAGCTGACACAGTTGGAGATTTTCGTTAAGTGTTGCAATTTAAGTAGTCCTGTTACACTGGCGCATAAAATTGTTGATTATTATTATAAACAGCATTAATATAAGTCAGAGATTTGTAATTGGACCCCTTTTGCAAAGAAAATCGCGTGGTCTAAGATATGCTATCCTGTTTATAGTAGCAGAGCATCTCAGCATGCAAAAGACGTGCTTTAACAGAGCCAAACGACCTTGTCGAGTTTTTGTGGTTCATCTTATTTGCCCGCGGTTTATTTAGAAGTTCCAGCCAGTCTTGACGTTTTTAATTTTCTAGGACAGTGGCTCTCAATTTTATCTCTGCTTCGATAATGTTACAATTTTATATATATTTGCTGAGAGAACGATTTGTTTGATTCTACTGTTAAACATTTTTTCTATTTTTATTTCGATGAGTTTCTTTTTTTTTTGGATTTCCGTTATTTTATGCAAATTTCACCATGCTGTGTTTTAATTCTTATTAGAATGTTTCATAATTTTTACCAGACTGTCTCTTAATTGTTATTAGAGTGTTTCATAATTTTTACCAGACTGTCTAACATTTCATACAATTAATTAGTCTTACAACTTTTATATAATGTCTTGCAATTATTAAAAGACTGCACTGCAAAAACTGATGTCTTCGTACAAGACACTTAAATGTCTTATTTACGCTTTTAGACGCAAAAGGTGTCTTATAATTTAATACATTCAGTGTTTAAGACATTTGAAAATGTCTAAACGTCTTCCGGTAAGACACCAACAAGACACCAGTTTTTGTAGTGTGTATCGCAATTTTTACAAGTCTGTATAGCAATTTTTACAAGACTGTCTTGCAATTATTACAAGCCTGTCTTGCAATTTCTACAAGACTGTCTTGCAATTTTTACAAGCCTGTCTTGCACGGAAAAAACTATCCGGTTGGAATAACTGGAATTCCGGTTAAGCCTCATTTAACATTTTTTTCCAGTTATTTTAACCAGAATTCCGGTTATTTTAAC
>WNHD01000626.1:0-25793 GCA_011057455.1 Ganaspis sp. Gsp50
TTCATTCATTTTTTTACATTTTTTAATGCGAAAATCATGATTTACATATTTGCAATTTTGACAGGGTTCCGAAAACTTTTTTTGAGTTTTTCCTTTTGCATTCGATTCCCCAGAAAAAAGCACCCCAATTTGAGTATTGCAACGTTTTGGACACTCGTCTGGATTAATTAGCAATTTAAAAAAGAATTCATTCATTTTTTTATTTTTTTTAATGCGAAAATCATGTTTCACATATTTACAAATTTGACAGGGTTCCGGAAACTTTTTTTGAATTTTTCCTTTTGCATTCTATTCCCCAGAAAAAAGCACCCCAATTTGAGTATTATAACGTTTTGGACACTTTTCTGGATCAATTAGCAATTTAAAATAGAGTTCATTCATTTTTTTTATATATATAATAATGCGAAAATCATGATTTACATATTTGCAAATTTGACAGGGATCCGGAAACTTCTTTTTAATTTTTTCTTTTGTATTCTATTCCCCTGAAAAAAGCACCCCAATTTGAGTATTATTACGTTTTGGACACTCCTCTCGATCAATTAGCAATTTAAAAAAGAGTTCATTTCTTTTTGCTTTCTCATAAGGAAGCATTGTTTGATTATAATTTTAATTATAGTTCCCTTCGGAAAAATTTTTTACATTAAAGAACTAATCAATTGACTTATATAAAGTGTATGTTGTACCAAAGATGGATAGAGTAAATGACAAGTTTTTCAAATTTTTGACATTTGAAGATGAATTTTTTTATGTAACTTTAAAAATCAATATTTTTTATAAACAGTTCTTTTGGAAAAAATGTTCTACATTAAAAAGCAATTCGACTGAACTATAAAAAATATGCAAAATAATGAAAAATTGATAATTAACTCTATGAGGAAGCAAAATGTTCATAAATGAACATAATTTGCAACTAGTTTGCTTAATTATTGAATAAAGTACGTTTAAATCAATTAGCAGTCCTGTTGGGGAAATTTAAATTACGTTAGCTTCTTATAAATTATTCTTCAATTGAGCTTCTTTGAAGCAAAATTATAAAAAAAGGTTGTGGAATTATTTTAAAAAGTTTTAAAAATGTAGAAAAGTAAAGTATTTATGTAAAAGTTGTTACATTTTGTCTTAGTGGAAATATAGTTTACTATATTTGGGCAATATTTTTTAGCACATGAAAACTCGTACAAAAGTTACTTTTTACAATATATCCCGAACGTGAAAAGAATTATTGCGTCATTCTCCAAACAAAATTGAAGTATGCTGCTGAGGTTTTGAGAACCTGAAACAAAGAATTAGGAATTTAAAAAGTAACTTAAAAAGTAACTTAAAAAGTACTTATAATTAATCTCAAATTATACAATCTTTAATTTAATGAAACAAAGCTTTCTCTTTTGTGAAGCAAAACATAAAATTTTCAATGGAAATCAATCCTGAGATCAATTTTGAATAAAATTCACTTTACAGATCGATTTTAAATAATATATAAAATGATAATCAACCTACAGATGATTTTTGTATAAAACGCATTTTACAGCTCACTCTGTAGAGATCGTTTTTAAAAACAAAAATTAATTTACAAATCCATTGTAAGTAATTGACTTTTACTTTATTTACTTTTACTTTTACATAGATATATATTTAAGTATAGATTTAAAAAAAACACAAAAAAGTAATCTAAAATTTGATTAATCTAAAATTATGCAAACGAAAAACTTACAGTACAAAAGCTGTTCAAAGACAACGCTGAAAATTTGCCAGCAGTGATTTTTACAGGATATTGAGTCATTTTGATGAAAAATATAAGTTCTTTTGCCGTTTGTTTCGGCAAATTGTACCAATTTATAGTGCAAGCAAAATCGCCGACTTTAACAGCCTATGAAAAGACAAGACTTATTTTATTTAATATTGATATATTCAAATGAAATAATATAATTTTAATTGCTAACCTGTCGTGTCAGAAGATCGCCAATATAGGAATAAATAAATACGTTGAATATAAAAGAAGAAATTAGAAGAGTGTACGTCAAAATATCAGAAACTTCAGTTTCCTTGAACGCCTAAATAAAATGGGCCTTGAATGAGAAAATTGTGATTTTTTAGTGGTAATTATTATATAAAACTATTTTTAATACCACTATGATGTAATATCCTAGCAGACAAATAATTATTGTTGAACCCGTTACTTCAATCAGACATATTTCATTCAACAAATCTTCCAAATGGGTTATGAAGCTAAAAGCATTTTTTACAAATGTTCTCATCCGTTTTTTAAACAGTCGAAGAGCATATTTGCGCTCATTTTACATACATAATTTTTTGTAAATAAAAACTCAACTTTTTACGCTCCCTAGTGCGCTACTTTTAGCACTAATGCGTAGAAAGTCGATTTTACTTTTTACGCTCCAATGCGTAAAAGCACTTTTAGCGCACTAGAGCGTAAAAAGTGTTTTTAACGCACGCTATTACAAAAAATGTTTAAACGATAAATAGTACAAGTAACACTAGCTTAGTGTTTCAAATTTTAAAATTCAACTTTATTCAATTCGATTTAATTTTATTCAATTCGATTTATCTTTATTCAATTCGAGTTAACTTTATTCAATTTGATTTAATTTTATTCAATTATATTTGATTTAATTCAATTCGATTTAATTTCGATTTAATTTTATTCAATTCGATTTAATTTTGTTCTATTCGATTTTAATAATTTTCATTCAATTTACTCTACAAATCTAAATAAAGTAGAATCTCGCTGATTCTTAGCGATAAATAGCCTCTAAAATAGATCAGCGTACATACGTTGATGCTTTAGTGACACATAACCTAAAAATTTGCTGATTCTCTGCGCATGTGTACTAATTTGAAATAGTGACTCACTTGGCGTTGATTCAGATTTATATTCAGTTCCAAGATAGCTTTTATTTAAAGTTTTAAATATGAAAAAGATGGTAAAAGAAACACTATTATTCAAATTGAATTTAAATTATTCAAAATATGTTTCTCTGGTATTTAAATTGTTTGATTTTTCGTTTATTATAAGAAACGCATTCTCTAGACAATAAAAATAGCTCTAAAGAATAAATAATAAGAATAACAACAAGAATAAGAACAAAAACAAGAACAAGAATAAGAATAAAAACAAGGGGAACAAGAAAAATTAGATTAAGAATAGGAAAAATAAGAATAGGAAGAATAAGAATAGAAAGAAGAAGAATAGAAAGAAGAAAAAGAAGAATAAGAAGAATAAGAAGAATAAGAAAAAGAATAAGAATAAGAACAAAAACAAGAACAAGAATAAGAATGAAAACAAGAAGAACAAGAAAAAGAAGAATAAGAAGAATAAGAATAGGAAGAAGAAGAATAGAAAGAAGAAAAAGAAGAAAAAGAATAAGAATAAAAACAAGAAAAAGGATAATTCCAGACAATTTACCTCATGATTCTAAAATGATGCTTAACAATAATGACCAATCGGTTATGACTTAAATCGAGATTCTTATTATCATCAGAAACAAAATTATTTAAGAGCGCAATGACAAGATCAAACTGTCCACAAGAGTGTAATATTAAAACAGCAGCCAAGCTGAAGGTCATCACATTCAAAGTATCGTTCATAAATCCAGAAAATAATTGCACAGTGAAAACAATTTCATAAATCGGACTTGAACCGCTCGACAAATAATTTCCGTAAACGGGCGCAGAAAATGGCTGAACAGTAAGATTCTTTATCGTAGAAATTGGCTCGGCTGTTATTGGAATTATAACATGATAAAAAAAACCTCCAAGTAACATAAAACTTGCGCAAATAATTATAATACAGTTTCCAAATTTAGCTCTCTTCATCATGACCGCACGATGCTCCTTTGATTCAACATTCTGCCAATCTTGTTCAATCATTGTCATGCACTTTTTAATAGTTGCATTACGACTCCACAAAAACGTGTATTTTAGTAAAAGCATTATCCAAAAAATTATTGGACCGAAAACAACTAACCGCGAATGCAAATCATGCAATTCGAAAATTCCGTGCAACGTTGAGAACACGAGGGTGAATAATGTTGCAAAGTAATAAAAAATGTGAAGGAAAATTTTTAGGGTTTTTTTGGAAATTGAATCATGTTGGTACGTTGGCCAGAGACCGATGATTAGAGCCAAGGCACGACACTTGTTAATGACGTATACTATATCTGTTGTGTATGAAGGATTTCGAATTTTTGTCGTTTTTTCAAAAAACATAATTTTTGTGTCTATGTGTTCACGATGTTACTTTAGATACTGACAACTTTTGTGTAAGCTTCTTTTGTCGTGGGCAAATCTTGCGCTTGCGCTTCCTGTTACATCTGCATACAATTTTCTATTATTTTTGTGTTCTGTAGATGGAAGAGAATAGAAGGTAATGAGTTAATATTACTAGCGTGAGTGAACGTATTATATTATACGGATAGTTGACAAAACCGATGATTAAAGTAATATTAACACGAGCAGTATTATCGTGCCAAGAAAAGAAAGAGAAGAAAAGGAAAAAAAGGAAAAGAATAGGAAAATAAAAGGAAAAGAATAGGAAAATAAAACAAAAAGAATAGGAAAATAAAAGGAAAGGAAAAGAAAAGAAAAGGAAAAGGAAAAGTAAAATAAAAAGAAATAGAAAAGAAGAAAATATGATGAAGAGAGAAAAGAAGAAGGAAAATTAAATAGAGGAATTTATTTATTTAGTGTAGTGAATAATTGTAGAGAGGAAAACAAAAATGAATACAGAAACCGTAGAGAAAAGAAAAAAAAATATATAGAGAAACTGTAAAGGAAAAAGGGAAAATATTTAGAAAAACTGCAGGGAAAAATAAATAGAGAAATCCATAGGAAAACTTGAGAAAAAGACAGTCTACTAAAAAAAATGTAAATGTTTACAATGGAATTATAAATACAATATATTATAATAAGGAATTATAACTATAATATATTATAATATGGAATTATAACTATAATATATTATAATATGGAATTATAACTATAAAATATTTCCATGAAATGGAATTATGCTAAAATGTAAAAAGGACTTGTGCTTCATTGTCTGACTTACATTGGTTTGTACTACTGTAAATTTACAATTGTAAAATTTACATTAGTTGTTCCTACTTTTTAATGAGGAATATTGCAATTACGATTTCTAAACAAATATTAAAACAACGATTATAATGTTCTTTTATATGAAAATAGAAGGTACGTAATTGAAACTTTGAGTATTTATCTTATAGCTAAACTACTTGAAAATTTAATAATGGTGTATCTCAGAGCAAAAAACTCGTGTTTTAGTTTCAAACACAAGTTCTAGTTTTTAATGACATAATGTAGAGTTCATTTCCATTAACTTACAGTAAGCAAAAAATATTCCATGAACTTGGTTTTAATGAAACAAACTCTTGAAAATCACGATCCCAACACAAAATGAAAATAAAACAATAACGAAGCGGTTTTTAATTTGTTTGAATTCGAAGATATTACATCAATTATAAATTAACGATTTATAAACAGATCTAAACAATTGATAAACAAATCTAAACAAGTGATAAACAAATCTAAACAATTGATAAACAAATCTAAACAAGTGATAAACAAATTTAAACAATTGATAAACAAATATAAATTTTTATTTACAAAAATCATATCACGTTTCATGAAGAAAAAAGAAAACAAAAACAATAAAGAAACAAATAACAATAAAGATTTTACATGTTTGAAAATAGAAATTTAGAAATTTTTTTCAAAGTGTGACTAATTCAGGATGTTTGTACAAGTGAAAGAAAAAAATTCTTTGGAGAACATTTTCTTTTTGTTGCCAAAGAAAATATTCTTTTGTTTCTTCAATTTCAATTAGAAATTGTTTAGAACTATTTGATTAATGTATAAAAGCTGCGAACATAAATTTTGGAAAATATTTATTGAGTCATTCTCCACACAAAGTTAAAATACGCTGCTGCGGTTTTCATCGTCTGAAATATGAAATTTGTATTAAAAAGTGGAAAAGAAAATGAAGATAAAAACTTACTGTGCTGAAGCTGTTTATGGATAAAGCTGAAAATTTGCCAACAGTAAGCCTCACAGGGAATTGAGATACTTTGATGAATAAAATGAGATCCTGGACAGTTTTTTTTGGCAACTCATACCAGTTTATCATGTATATAAATTCTCCGACTTTGACTGCCTGTATTAACATTTAATATTTTGAATTACAACAAGATGCATACATTTATTATTGAACAATTGTGCCACGATCTGAAGAAAGGGACCTTAGAAGCATTTGAAAATAGGTTATGTTTGCTGTCAGTTTTAACTGACTTAATGATTCTCTTTTAATGATTTGCAAAAGAAAACGGGTCTTCTTAATAGTGCATATACTAAACGTTCAAGAAAAACTTTATTTGGTTGCAAATAATTAAAAAGAAAGCATTTATCAAGTTAAAACTACCATTAAACATAAACTATTTTCAAATACTTCCCTTTCAAATGGTCCTTTTCAAATGATCCTTTTCAAATGGTCCCTTTCTTTAGATAGTGTTACTATATATTGACTACTTTCTTAATTTAATCAATCATTTTCTTAACAAAAGCATGTTTTTAGAAACGAATTTTTTTACCTGACGTGTTAAGAGATCTCCAATATATGAATATATAAACACGTTGAAAGTAAAAGAAGCAATTAAAAAAATATATGCTAAGATGTCAGAAATTTCAACTTCCTTGCAAGCCTAAATTAAAAAAAAAATTAAAATTCAATTAACCAATTAATACGTATTTTTTATTATTAAATGAAGAAATGCTTATTTATTAAATTAGAAATGTGATGTAGGTAATCCAAAAATATACTACGAAATTAAATGTACTATGAAATTAAATGTACTATGATATTAAATGTACCATGAAATTAAATGTACTATGATATTAAATGTACTAAGAAAAATATTTTAAGTACCACTATTATATAATACCCTAGTAGACAAATGATTATTGTCGAACCAATTACTTCAATAAGACAAACTTCATTCAGCAAATCTTCCAAGTGGTTTATAAAACTAAAAAAATATTCAAGAAAAGTATAAATCACGAATATGGAATATTTTTGTAATAATCGAATATTGTCAATGTAGAGGAAATATTTTTGTAAACATCAAGAAAGAAAAGCTTCCTCTGTGAGAAAGGCAGAAATAAAAAAAAATGTATAATAAACTCTATAAATTTGAATCAGAAGAAATCAAATGTATATAGCTAAAACTGAGCTACTACATCAAATGGTCATATTCTACTGATAATTATAGTAAAAATCTATTGCAAAATCTACTTCAAAGCAATATAAAGAATGACTTTTAACATAATTTTCTTAATCGTAAATATTTCGTTGATCGATAGTAGAATTTCTTTGTTAGATAGTAGAATTTCTTTGATCGATAGTAAAATTTCATTGATCGACAGTAGAATTCCATTAATCGATAGTAGAATTTCGTTAATCGACAGTAGAATTTCATTAATCGATAGTAGAATTTCGTTAATCGACAGTAGAATTTCATTAATCGACAGTAAAATTTCATTAATCGACAGTAAAATTTCTTTCATCGACAGTAAAATTTATATATTTATTTTATTTATTTTATATTTTTATACCTCTACAGTAGAATTTCATTGATAAACTAACAAAATTTGTAGCAGAGTTTTAGCCATAAAAATCAGTAAAGATTCTACTGATGCATATTGAACGAGAATATTTTTCTAAAAAACTAAGTTCTCCAAAAAAAAACTGCATATACACCAACGAACCCTAATTACTTAATTTCATTTATCGTGTTTAATATTCCTACACATTACCTCAAGACCCTCAAGTGCCGTTTAACAATAATGACCAAACGGTCATGACTCAAATCGCAATTTTCCTTCTCCTGCGAAACAAGATTATTCAAATAGACGACGATAACGTCAAATTGCCCGCAAGAATGCAATATTAAATTAGCAGCTAAACTAAACGTCATCACATTCAAAGTATCATTAATAATCCCCGTATATACTTGCACCGTGAAAACAATTTCATAAACCGGACTAAAACCACTTGTAAAAAACCCTCCATAAACAGGAGTTGGAAAGGGTTGAATAGTAATATTCCTCTCCGTTAAAATTGGCACAGCTGTCAGTGGAATGAGAACATGATAAAAAAAGCCACCAAGAAACATGAAACTTGCACATACGATTATGATAAAATTTCCAAATTTTGCGCTCTTCATCATCACCTCGCGATGCTCTTTATTTTCAGCGTCATGCCAATCTTGTTCAATCATTGTCATGCACTTTTTAATATCTTCGCTGCGACTCCAAAATAGGGAATATTTGAATAAAAGCATGGTCCAGAAGATTATGGGACCCATTATAAGCAGCCTTGAGTGCAAATCATTGAGTATGAAGATTCCGTGCAAAATACTTGATATGTAAGAATATGTGGTTGCGGAATAGTACAAGAGACGAAGGAACATTTTTGTGGCTTTTTGGAATATTGAGTCTTGTAAGTAGGTCGGCCAGAGGCCTAGGATTATGGCGAAACCACGACATAATTTAATGGTGTACTCTGTGTCTTCTTTGAAGAAGGAATTTCGAGGTTCTAGGGTGTTTTTCAAATGCATACTTTTTTGCAAACTTTTATTTAAGTGCTTTATTCATGATGCCACTTTAGGTACTGACTACTGTTCCTTCTCTTTTTCTTCGGCAAATCTTGCGCTTGCGCTTCCATTTGGAACTGAATGTCACTTTATTTTCGTAATCAAAAGTTTTGTATAGATCAGGGAAAATGGGTTTTTTCTGTTATTGCAAGTGTGTGATTGTAGCAAATTGTGTGTCTTGGAAATTGTTTGGCGTAAAAGAATCGTGGTTTCTTTGAATCTTGAATTTTAGAGAAGAATAATACAATTTTACAGCGTAAGAGAAAACTGTAAATATTTTTCAAGAAGTCTTATACTTTTTATTTATTTATTTTTTATTAAGAGTACACATTTTAGAGATTATGTGAATTTTATAGAAGATAACATAAATTTTAAAGAAGATTACATGAAGAAGACATACGCTTTAGAGAAGAACGTTTTTTAAAGAAGACATGCATTTCAGAAAAAAAGAAATTATGTTTCAGAGAAGAAGATATACATTTTAGAGAAGAAGATGTACGTTATGGAGAAGAAGAAATAGAGAAGAAGAAATAGAGAAGAAAACAAATTTAAGAGAAAAAGAAGACATGAGCTTTAAAGAAGAAAAAAAGCCTCTCAAAAGAAGACAAATTTTGAAAAAGAAAAAAAATTTAACAAAAGAAGATAAAACTTTACACAGAAATATGACTTACAGAAAAGTACGTAAAATTTCATGTCAGATTTTTTTCTCTGTGTATTTTCTTTTCATTCAAACACTGAAATTGTGAATATAAAAAAATTAAAATTTTGTATAATGTTCTGAAGCATAGAAAAATTGCTTATTTCAAAGAAAAAAAGCTTTTTTTCGTTGAGTTCATTTGTTCTAACTTTTATATACGCGTTCATTGAATTAAAGTTCCTCTAATTGATTTTACTTCTTTTTTTTTAAAAAAAAGAGAGTAAAATACAATTACAACTTTTGAAACAAATATTAAAACAAACTTTGTTAATTTTTTTTTAATAGTTTAAGAAACTTAGAGAAACTATACTAATTATCTTATAGCTAAAACTTTGTTCTATGGCAAAAATGCTGGTGCTGTGCATGGAAGCAAAAATTAGAGTTTACAAGTAAATAATTTAATTTTCGAATTATTTCTATTAAAATTTTCAAATCTCAGTTTTTTGTCAATAATAACAGTGCAATATATTAAAGGGTTTTGTACCCGTTGAAATGTAGATAAATAAAAAATAATAATAACAATGAATTATATAATTACTTATGTAATTATTATAATAATATAATTACTTATGTAATTATTATATTCTTAATATATAATTATAATACTTTTTTAAAAATATTTTTTGATATTTTTTTTATAAAAAACAAAAATAACATAAAACTTGCATTGTACTATAATAATACAATAATTCTTTTGAAAAGAAAAAAAAGAATTATTAACTCAAAATAACTAAACATTAACTCAAAATATTACCAAATGGCGCCTTAATTTTGAAAAATCAACTTACACCGAAGCGCAAGAAATAGTGATGCTTCAGGCGCTTTTCAGACAACTTTGAATTATTACTTTGACAAATATATTCTTACACATATAACTTTTTGCAAATTTGTAAGATTAGCATATACTGTAAATATTAATCTAAATATTTAATTGACAGACTTCATTGCTATTTTTGAAAATTGTTTTACAATAGATAAAAGATGTTTCGTAATTTTGCAAAGTGAGGATTCTAAAAACTAAGGTAAATGTTTAATTTAGAATCAGTCACTGATTTAGAATCAAGGTTAGTAATTTTCAAAAACACAATATTTGTAAAAGATGTCCACACATTTATTCTGCATACAATAAATACTAAACATGTTCAATGACTTGTTGTTTTTGACACCAATTAAGGATAATAAATGAATTACGAAATATCGAGAGCCCGGAGAAAATTTAAATAAGCAGCAGATGTTTTGACGACCTGAAAAAAGGTTTGTTTACTAATTTTGTTTTTGAAAGGTAATCGAAATTGGTAATTTAAAATATACAAACACCAGTGAATGCTTGAAGGGACAAATCCGACATTTTTGCTGCCGTTAAACAAGAAGGATGTTCAGATCTCATCATCAAAAATGTCAAGTCAATGACAACACTTTTTGGAAGATTGTACCATTGTATTGAATACGACGAAAATCCGACATTTTTGCTCTATTTTCAAAAACCATAAATATTGTAATTAAATTAGTTAAATTTGAAAAAAAATTTCAGAGGATTTTTTTAATTATATTTTTGTAAACAAGAATAAAAGAATTTTTTAACGAACCTGTTCTTTGAGTAGATCTCCAATGTAACAAATTATGAAAACATTTACGAAAATAGATGTCATGAGTACTGCATATGTCATTGTTCCGAGTAAATTATTTTCTTCCCAATCCTGCACATTTTATTGTATTTTATTATATTTTATTGTATTTTTTGTTCAGTTCACGAAACAAAAATATTTATAAATATTTGAATTATATTTTCAACTTCCGAGTGATGAAATTAATGATAAACAGCAATTCAAATGACAAGTTCGCGGAAGAGAGAATTTATTTGTAAATGTTTTTTTTAATTGTTCATATGCTTATAAATTGTTATAAATGTTTATAATTCTTACCAGCAAAACTCCATACTCGAGGAAACAAATGATAATTGTACATCCAATGACTTCACAGAGAAATACAATATTTAGTGAACGTTCTATTCTTTCAGCATAACTGAAAATATTAATAAATTTGATTTTTTAATGTTTCCTTAAATTAGTTACATAGTTTTATAGGTCCGCAAACAGAAAAAGAAAAGAAACATCAAAAACGTTAGAAAACTTTTTGTCAGATCTTTTAAAAATTTTATAATTGTCAAAAGATAAACAAAAACGGAAAAGGCTTTAGAAAATATGATTCGATGATATTTTCTTGAAAAAATATTTCTTTTCTTGAAGAAATATTTCTTTTTTCGAACATTCATTCTTTCTTTCATTCATTCTTTTTTTCATCCTTTCTTTCTTTTATTCATTACTTTTTTCATTCATTCTTTTTTTCATTCATCCTCCCATTTATTCATTCTTTCATTAATTTTGTCTTTCATGCATTCTATCAACAATTTTTTCTTCCACTCATTATTTCTTGCATTCTTTCTTTCCCTTTTCATTTCTTCTTTCTAAAAATGTGCGTGTCTAACCAAAATCATGCTCTACTACTGAAACCAAAAACTCACTCTATAGCCCGATGATGCATCTCAATGATCTTCCTCAATTGATTTGTCAGTTCTTGAACATTTGCTTCACTCGAAAGATTTTGCAATCGTTTACAAACAATTTCAAAAAGACAAACTGCGTGCATTATAATACCAGCTAGCATACTATAAACTCCGCAATTTGTCGACAATATCAGACTACTGATAAAAATCTGCAAAACGAAAATGAATTCGTAAAACGGAGAGCTTTCGACTTGGAAAAAAATGTAATCAGTCAAGTATGGAAGAGGAATCTGCGTTGTGTTGTCTGGTTTAACAATCCTCTCTGCCACTAAAGGCATGACAATATGATACGGCAAAGCACCACCGTAAGATAATCCCAAATAAGCCGTAGTAAACATTCTGCCGATTTGTGAATTCTTGACCATAATTTCCCGATCTTCTTTCGTCTCGACATTTTTAAAATTCATCTCTATGTCCTCGAGGCAATTTCTAATTTCCCGCTTTTTGATAATCATGGTCCAGAATTTAATGACACCGAGACTGCTGAAGAACTGAGCTGCTATGATCTTCATGAGCTTTTTCAAATCCTCGGCATCGAAGAAGGTGTAGTACACATGTGGTATCAGCAAAAAAAGCATGAAACCAAAAACAGTGATAATGTGCAGAATTACAAGTACTTTCGATGAAAATGTCTCGTTGCCATAACGGGGCCAAATTCCAAGCGGCGTTAGCAATATTCTAGCAACTTTAACCACATAAGTGTAGTCTGAAATGTAATTTGAATTTGAAAATGTCTGGACCATGATGCAATTCACTTAATGAATATCCTCCAACTGAAACTCAAATATGACCTGACCAAAGTTCACAGCATTCATAACGCTTGCGCGTAGAGAAGATAACTTTGCGACTATATTAGGGTACGAAAAATGACCAGTCGTTTACTCAAATTAGTGCTATAAAAGTTGTAGGAAAATTGTTGCAAGAAAAAGAAAGATGTCTTGAAGAAGATTAAGTAAATGATCCCAAATTTTGACATTATAAGAAAACAGCGGACAAGAAAGCTTTAAGAAAATTATTTACCTCTTCCGTCTTCTTCGATATTGAATATACCACATTTAGTGAACATATTTCGTACGTGAAATTACAGACAAAAATGATAGCAGCATTAACGAAACGTTTTATTATCTCTAAAAGTGAAATTGTGTAAATTACCCTTGACATTAAACTCGAGTCTTTAATTAGAGCCAATCAATTAATGAATTTAATATCCATATTTACTGAACGTCATATCAAGTGTTCCGCATTTGCTATAACTGATGTTTAAAAACGTACAAATTACATGCAATTATTTATAGTTAAATAATTAATTATTTAATTATTTTCAATTAATTACGTACTCTTTTTATACTACTTTGAATTTAAACAAATATATACCATAAAACATTATGTTTCAAAATTTTAAACATAAATTCTACTGAATCGCAACTGTAAATGTAAAAAACTGCACTGTCTGACCCAAAATTGTACTTTCTACTGAATCGCAATTGTAAACACAAAAAAACTACCGAGTCTGACACAACACGGTATTATCTGTTGCATTGAAACTGTAAAAGTGAAAAAATATAATGTCCGACCAAAACCTGTATTTTCTACTGATTCGGAACTGTAAACATAGAGAAACTGCAGTGTCTGACTCAACACGGTATTCTCTACTGCATTGCAACTGTAAAATTAAAAAAATTGTTCTGTCTAACCCGAAATTGCACTTTCTACTTAATCGCAATTGTAAACACAAAAAAGTACAGTGTCTGACACATCACGGAAATTTCTACTGAATCGCAATTGTAAATATAGAAAAAATGCAGTGTCTGATCCAACACGGTATTTTCTACTGCATCGCATCTGTAAAAGTAAAAAAAAATATTGTCTGACCCAAAACTGTATTTTCTACTGATTCGCAAATGTACGGATAGAAAAATTGCAGTGTCTGACTCAACACGGTACCTTCTACTGAATCGCAATTGTAAACACAAGAAAATTGCAGTGTCTGACTAAACACGGTATTCTCTACTGCATTACAACTGTAAAATTAAAAAAATTGTTCTGTCTAACCAGAAATTGCACTTTCTACTTAATCGCAATTGTAAACACAAAAAAATACAGTGTCTGACACATCACGGAATTTTCTACTGAATCGTAATTGTAAACACAAATAAGTACAGTGTTTAACACAACACGAAATTTTCTACTGAATCTTAACTGTAAACATAGAAAAAATGCAGTGTCTGGCCCAACACGGTATTTTCTACTGCATCGCATCTGAAAAAGTAAAAAAATATATTGTCTGACCCAAAACTGTATTGTATTGTTTGACTCCATACGGTCTTTCATACGGAATCACCACTAGAAAATAAAAAGCAGATTGTCTGTTCAAGCACTGCAATTTCTACTGAAGTACAAATGCAGAAGTGGAAATTTTTATTATCTGATTTAACACGATATTTTCTACTGGATTGCAAACATAAAAAGCAAAAAGTTTTTTATTTGTACCAACAGTGTAAAGAGTAGGTCTGTAAAAAATGTTTTGTCTGACACAACACTGTATTTTCTACTGAAGTTTAAACATTAAAAATAGAAAATTGTATTGTCTGACTCTATATGGGTTTTTTACTGAATCATAACTGTAAAAAAAGAAAAACTGTACTGTCTCATCCAACACTGTATTTTCTACTGAATTTCAAATATTAGAGTAGAAAACTGCATAATCCATTTAAACACGGTATTTTCCACAAACATGTAAAGCAAAATATTTGTTTTCTGTTCAAAAGTGTATTTTATAAAATAGCACTACCTACTATAAAAACTGTTTTGTCTGACACAACTCTGTATTTTCTACTAAAAAGCAACTGTAAAACTGCAAAAATGTCTGTCAGAAGACTGAATTTTCTACTGAATTAAAAGTTCACAATTGTATTGTCTGTCTCTGTACGGGTTTTTCTACTGAATAACAAATATAAGTAAGAATTCTTTTAACCAATTTTTTGTTTTCTACTCAAGTATTTTGCACTAAAATCCACTTCTCAAAATATATTATTATTAGTTTGGTATTCTTCTCTTATAAAAATGAAGACTGTAGTTAGTGACTGTAAATAAAGGCTGAAGAAAATAAATAAACTCTAACGATTACCTATATATTAATTTCATTTAAAACTCAAAGAGTAATAAAAAATATTTGGTTCATAAAAAGCTAAAAAACTCCTTTCATTTATATAACTGGATTGAAAAATAGAAAACTAAAAATATCAAAATTAATTGTTATTTTCCATCTACTGTAAAATCTTCAAAACTAATTTACTAAAAACTAAAAACACCTTGTTACCACATTTTCCATTAACTTACCATAAAAATTGATATCTAACACAATTTTTTCGCTTCCGTTAGTGATAAGAGCTTGTATTTACTTTGATTATTATTGATAATACGTAAAAGTCAATACAATATAAAATTCAAAGTAATTGATGATTAATATGTATACAAAAACACTAATCAATACACTTAAATTAACGATAAGATTTGTCATTTTTTTGCAATTCAAGCACCAACTTTTCAAGTGGCAGAGGTTTTATAAGTAAAATCTGAGCGTTTTCGTCAGACTGTAGAAATATACCTAGTAATTAAGTAATTTTAAAAGCACCTCTGATCATTATTAGTGACTTCTAATTAAATCTTGTGTATCATGTCTAGTACCAGAAGCGGTGAGTTTGAGCAATTTCTTCCAAGTCGAGGGACAAATTACGAACGCAAATTAAAATTCTGCTTCTTTGTGTCTTACAAGATTCATCATTTGCAGACGCATTATGGAAACTAAATCCAGGAACAGTAACTATGTGCATTGCCGAAGTTTTAGGAACAGCAATTTTAATATTTCTCGGCTGCATGGGCTCCATTGGCACTTTGGGGCAAATTCCCCCACCCATGCAAACTGCCCTCACTTTTGGTCTCACTGTCAATCTCATTATCATGGTATGTGATTAGTGTAAAATTTTATTTCTCATCGTTTTTTACCAATCTTTTTCACATTGTTTTTGCCATTGTTTTTATGATTACTTTTATCTTTGTCTTTACCATTGTTTTTACCATTTTCACCATTATTTTTACCATTATTTTTATCATAATTTTTATCATTCTTTTTGCCATTGTTTTTTCACATTGTTTCTTTTAGTATTTTTTGCCTGAAAGAAAATATTTTGAATTAAAGAATAGTTTTTAAAACTCTGGGCTAGTATTTTACACTCTTGGTTTCTTTATAAATATTCTAGAACTATTTTTAAAAGCGGTAAACTCTCTTGGACAATTTTGTTATTATTTTTGATTATTTTGACTATTTTGAATAATTATCTATTATTTTTTACGATTACGGAGTCGCATGCAACAACGGCTTATACTTGTGAAAAATCTATAAAGCAGACTCTGTTGCGCTGGCATTTGCACACAGAGTCAGTTATTGCACGCAAACACTTAATTTTTAAATATTTTTGACAATTTTGAATTGATTTGAACTTTTCTTTATTATTTGTTACTATTTTTAATTGTTATGCACTATTTTGAACTTATTGTGGATCTACTTTGAAGTATTTTAGACTATTTTGAACTATGATAGATTATCTAGAAATATTTTAAATTGTTTTGAACTATTGTGGACTATTTTGAAGCATTATAGACTATTTTAAACTGTTCATAATTACTTTAACTTATTTTAAACTATTTTTAACTATTTTTGAACAATTTTTGACTATTTTTAAATGTTTTTGACTAATTTATCTTTCTTTAAACTACTTTAAAATATTTTGAACAACTTTAAACTACTTTAAACTACTTTAAACTACTTTAAACTACTTTGAACTATTTTAAACTAATTTCAACTATTTTGAACAACTTTAAACTATTATTATAAAATACTTTAAACTGTTTTGAACTACTTTAAACTATTATTTTAAAGTACTTTAATCTATTATTTTAAACTACTATAAACTATCTTGGACTGCTTTTGGACTACTCTTGGAGTATTTTATAAATATTTTCTGATCCTTTATGTACGATATTTGCTTCATTAATGTTATTACCTATAATTTTCGAAATAATTAATTGCAACAATTATTGATTATCATTGTCAATTAATTATAAATGCAGATGTTAGGTCACATAAGTGGAGCGCACTTGAATCCTGCGGTAACAATTGGATCTGTAATTTGGGGTCTTAAATCAATTCCCACAGGATTTCTATACATAATAGCACAGTTTATTGGAGCTACAATTGGTTATGGAATGTTAATGGTAATTCTCTTATCTTCCTTGAATGTGTTTGTCTAAGATGCACTAAACTTTTCAAGTTATCTATAATTTCTCATTAAAGTGATAACATATCGTAATTGAATGTGATTACACTTGAATAGAGTTAGATAATTCTGATTTAGAATGATGCAACAATTAGTAAAGAATTAAAAGCAATTGTATCTACACTGAAACAAAAATGTTTCAGTGTTAAAAATTGTTACATTTCCAAATGTAATAAGAGAAATAAAGTATGAAGTACATAAATAAAGTATGAAGTAAATAAATAAAGTATGAAATAATACAGCATACTACTAATTAGGTAATAATAATATCTACTAATTAGGTAATTATAATATCTACTAATTAGGTAATTATAATATCTACTAATTAGGTAATTTCAATTCTACAAAAAAAATTATAAATTATTCATTTATAATTAACTTCTTTCTAGATCGTTACTCCGTATATTTTATTGGACGACGGCAAAAATAATCCATTCTGCGTGACAATAATACATTCAGGCATTTCTGTACCTCAAGCAATTTTAATCGAAACACTTTGTACAAGTTTTATCTTATTGGCTGCTTGTGCTACATGGGATGCCAGATGTGCCCACACTACAGATTCAACAGCATTAAGATTTGGATTATCTGTAGCAGCCATTTCTTTTGCAGCAGTAGGTTTTCGTTTTTTTCAAATACAAATGTGTCAATTTCTATTAAAAACGACAAAAATTAGAAATTGATCAACAAGATTTATTCACATAAATATCATGATTTTTTTTCATTTTACGGAATCATGAGAATTTTATTTCAGTCATTTTAGAAAATCATGACAATTTATATTTACATATGTTTTCGTAAATATGTAACCACTTATTAATATTTCTAATTTTGATAGCCTCATTCTTATAAACTTGGATAAAGTCATTAAGTAATATTGTTTTAATAATTAAAAACCAAATTGATTGAAATAAGTTTGAGGTCAAAAATTCTCGAAAAATTTGAATAATTTAGTATTAATTGTTATTTAGCAATCTTTCTTTATTTTAAACAGTCACCTTACACCGGATGTAGTATGAATCCTGCAAGAAGCTTTGCACCTGCCATATTCCAAAATTCATGGGAAGATCATTGGGTAATACAAAAAATAATGACAACAAAAATTTAACGATTTTTTACACACAAATTTCTGAAAAATTAACATATTCGCAAAAATTTAATACAATAAATTCTGAAAAATTGTTTACAACAATTTTTGAAAAATCAAAAGCAACTAATTGTGTAAAATTTAAAAAACAGGATAATATAGTTCAAAATTTCTCATTCGATTATTTCTTCAATAATGTGTTTTTAAAATGTCACTCATAAAAGAACAATCTTTATAATATTTTTTGACTTAGTGTTGTATTGAAAAATCTGTATAATAATTTTTTGACTCACTGTTGTATTAAAAAAATCTTTATAATAATTTTTGACTTACTGTTGTATTAAAAAAATCTTTATAATAATTTTTGACTTACTGTTGTATTAAACAAATCTTCATAGTAATTTTTGACTTACTGTTATATTAAAAATTGCAATACTTTATGGAAAAAAGTCCCTTTGGCATTAGAGAAAAAGGGATGAATATGTATGAGTAAATCCGTGACTTAAAAATATGTATGTAATGCTCGACTTTTTTAAAATAGGTATATTGGATCGGACCGTGTTTTGGAGCACTACTTGGAACATTCGCCTATAAAGTACTCTTTGGTCTTCCAACAAGAGAACAAAAGAAAGACTCCTTTTCGTCAGAAACTGTCGACAGAAAGCATCACGACCAAATAGATGTACTGTAATTTTTTACATCACAAAACTGAAAAAATAATGTTTAAATATTGCCCTTCACTAATATTTAAATATTTACATTTACCAAGAAATATTAACTTTAGCAAATAATTAAACATTTACTTTGACAAAATACTGATTTTTACAAATATTTAAATATTGGTCTTTACAATATACTGATCTTTACAGAATACTGATCTTTACAGATTACTGATCTTTACAAAATACTGATCATTATACAAATATTTAAATATTGGTCTTTGCAAATATTTAAATACTGATTTTTACAAATATTTAAATGTATTTGACGTACAACTGAAAACTGTACTTTTCAGTAGTCTCTTCTTTTTCACAAAAGTAAATGCGAAAAAGTGACTATACTCAAAAGTGCATTATTATGATTTGTATGAAAAATATGTATATATACGTATGTATATTACACTATATTATATACGATTTTTTGTAACAAAATGAATCATTGGTATTTATTGCATATATCTTTATTGAATAAATACCTTTTTGTACATAATGTAACGTGATTTTTTACGTTGTCTGTATTATACTCAATTGGCAAAGAAGACTTTTGCAAAAATGCTCAGGACATGCATTCATCCATTGTCGATAAAAACAGTTTCTAGAATCTCTCTCGTTTTCTGGAGACTTCCATTTATTGAATGAAACTCACTATAGGTTCATAAAATTGCGTATTCAATTTTTACCTAAATTGTACAATATTACGAAATACGAATATTATGAATATTATGAATATTATGAAAATTATGAAAATTATGAAAATTATGAAAATTATGGAACTTTTTGAATCTTATGGAATTTTATGAATATTATGAATATTACGGAATATTATGAACATTACGGAATATTATAAATATTACGGAATATTATGAATATTACGGAATATTAGGAATATTATGGAATATTATGAATATGACGGAAATTATGAATCTTATGGAATATATTACGAATTTAAAATATCGTTCTTTTGCGTATGAAAATTTGTAATGTAGGTTTCAGAAATGTATAATTAGATTTTAAAATCGACAAATTGCAATCATGTGCTATTGCTTTTCATTGTGTCAATTATCAATAGTTTTTAAGCCTTGAGTAAGTGGTTATTTCTAAACATTATAGAATTAAAATTCATAAAAAGAAGTCGAATGATTATATTAAATATTTGTAGCTTTCAAAATTCTGGTTAAGAAGAAATCAAGAAAAACCGAAAACTCGTCTTTTTTCCAAAATTTTGCACAATAGTAAAAAGAAGACGTACAAGTTTTTGGTTTCTTTAAAAAAACTAAAGACAAAGAGTAGAGTGGAATTGTATGCGACGTTTCTAATCATTGCGCAATACTTCCTCACTGTTTTCAGGCTTAAATATAAGGGATCACATAACGTCCTCCAACGTTTTACACTTTCTTGTGAAGCTACTCGTTTCGTTTAAAAAGCATGTAAAATTTTAACATTAGAACAAAAATTATAAACCATGTATTTAAAAATGTAATTGTTAAATAAAACGAATTTCAATTAATCATTTTTTAATCTTGTGCAATTGCTTGTTTACATTTTTATTTTTTCTTTAAATAATTTTAAGTTATTTATTTTATTTTTATTTTTAATTTTAAGTTTTTAGTTCTAGCGTCACTTTTCTGCAAGGAACTGCCAAATTAATCGAAATTATCTATTATTTCCTTATTAGAAGAAAAAACATGTATTGCTTTCTCAGTGAAATTTAGATTCATGTTTTGAGTCTTTATTAAAAAATCTAATCTAAGAAATAAATAATAATAAATAATAAAAGACTTTTAAGTCTTTGGAAAAATTACGTTTTGCAACTAATTACTCGGTTTTTATGTGATGGTTAAAAATAATTTAAAATAAGCTAAGTGCGCAAAATAATTTATAAAATGTAGATAATTATATGTACATCTTCAGTAGTTCACGCCTGTGCAGATTCCATCTGCATCAATCGATTCTCTCCTTGCTGTACGTAGAATTTTCTAGTAACTTCTTCAAAAGCAAAAATTTGAATTATATTTTAAATTTTATGACTTAAAGGATCGTAGGAAATTGAAAATGACAAAAATCTGATAAAAAGTGGTTTTTCTTTTATTTTTATCATTTTACATTTGTCAACAATGTACAATTATAACAATTTCGAGAAGTAGTGTTACGAAGTTGAACCTTAAAGAGATAAGCTACGATGAAACGTGCTAGCATCTTTAATATTTTAACGTAACGTGCTCGAGATGTTTTCAGAATTTTATACGCATTTTACTTTAATATATGTACTACGCAGTAAAATGTGTGATAAATTACATATGTGATATAATATAATGTGATATAATGTAATGGAATCACATGTGTGTCATTACAAATGTGTGTCATTACAAATGTATACATTTCATAATGTAGAATAGTTAAAACAAATTATTTCTATAGCATATGGAATCTAGGTCATTAAATAGATCTTTGCATACAAAGGTGCAAATAGTTCATAAAAAATGAAATTTAGTGCATAGCTTCTACTTTACATAGCTTCTTTGTTACGTAGCTTGTTCGTTACGTGGCTTTTTTTGTACGTGGCTTCTGAAATACAATGTTACTTCTTTATATAGCTTCCTACATACATAGCTTCTTCTTTGCATTGATTCTTCTTTACATTGCTGTTTCTTTACACATCATCTTTACATTGCCTCTTTTTACATAGCTTCTTTACATTGTTTCATTTTTACATTGCTTCTTTTTTACATAGCTTCTTCTTTACATTGTTTCATTTTTACATTGCTTCTTTTTTACATAGCGTATTTTTTACATAGCTTCTTTTTTACATAGCTTCTTTTTTACATAGCTTCTTTTTTACATAGCGTCTTTTTTACATAGCTTATTTTTTACATAGCTTCTTTTTACATAACTTTTTCCTCAAAAAAAGATTTATATACAGTTATATAGCTTTAATATTGAAATAAAAATTTGGTTAATGACGAACATGATAGTAAAAATAAAAGCAAATTTTACATTCTGTGGTACACATATCCAGAACTCATAGAAATCGGTTCATTTGCGTTTATTAAAAAAGTTTATTACGAAAAGAACTTTATATATGTAACATAAAGAACATAAAGAACATAAAGAACATAATGAGTAAAAAATTTACGTGTGATATAATATGTAAAGTATGACAGTATAAAAATCGCACAGAAAATCAAATGGTATATGAAATTAGGATGCAACACTTTAATCCTTAAAGTCTATGTATATGTATATACAATATGAATATTGTATAATATCTTCTTTTACACGGATAAGTCAAAACATACAATATTTAAGATTTGCATTATCAATCACATGCGAATATATACGCATACCTATTTATACGCATACCTATTTTTACACATATCTGTATGCATATATCTATATACATATCTATATATTACATATCTACATACATACTTATATGGGTTTATAGGTACCTACATATAGTTTTTCTATATATACGGAAAGAAAATTCTTATAACAATTCCTGTACTATTGTCCACAAAAGCACAGCTTACTTACAAGTATCAAATTGATACCAAAAATACCAAATTGATGAAGATTTTGTGATCAATTTGATACTCTTTGGTATCAAGTTGATACTTTCAAAAAACTGTGAGTATATGTGCGTTGTATCAGTGTTTTGTATAAGTTTTATACAAAAAAAAAATGTTTGAATAAAATATATTAAAAAATTGTTGGATTTCTTCATTCGTATTTTCGTATTTTCTCCCTAATAGTTTTTATATATTACATTATGGAATAGTACAGGAATTTTTACCAGAATATTTTCTTTCCGTGCACAATATGTAGGTTGAAAATAATGATAATGCAAATATCGATCACTTTGAGTCACATTCATACTCGCAATTTCATTATTTACTGATTTTTTCCAAATTGGTGTTGTTTAAATCATCAACAAAGAAGTTTTAAAGAAGATATATGATAACGATTGCATCATCTGCCATGCACATACGTAACTCGAAATGAATTGTTTCTTTGTTTATCAATAACGAGAAAATATTTGCAATACTGCACACACTCGTTTATTTTTCTTTCTCTCTCTTTTTTCTTTCCTTCTTTCTGCCTGACTCTCTCTCTCTCTCTCTCTCTCTCTCTTTCTCACTTTTTCTCTCTCTATCTATTTCTCTTTATCTATTTCTCTCACTATATCTATTTCTTTCTCTATCTCTTCCTCCTCTTTTCTCTCTTTCTTGCTTCCTTTTTTCTCTCTCTCTTTCCGTTTATCATTCTATTTCCCTCTTCTTCTATCTTCCATCTCTCTGCTGTTTCTCCATCTCGTTCTCTTTCACTCTTATCGCTTACAAAAGGCTGTTAAACTTCACATCAGATGCACTGACCAGAAATAGGAACAAGCCAACGGAAAGTCTGACAACATTGCAAACTAATAATAACCGTCTGCTCCTAAAAGCAACCGTTTTTTCGGTAAAAGAAGTCCCTAATAAAACGCAATATACAGTCTTTTGTTACAAGCTACGCAGTTGCCCAAGACCCCAATTTGACCTTGAATAGCAAAATCTCCAAATCCTCCCAAAGGAAGTGTATATCTACTGCGTACAATTTCTGTTTTCGTCTCCTCTTTCTCGCACACCTTCCCTTTTCATCTCCCCTTCTCTTTCTCGTGTCCCTGGCCGTTAATTTCCAGTATATCAACAATGGCTGCCGGGTGGGGAAGCCGGTTGAGTCATGGTATGGGGGACCTGGCGAACGTGCCAGAAATCCCGTCCGCTCGCTTTCTCGATCAATACTCCCGGTTTCCATGTTTTTCACGTCTAGAATTCAGAAAATAGGCATTTTTTGGCGGAAAAAAGCGAAAAATTTGCTCAAATTTCAGAGTCCAGAGTTGTTTTTAGGGAAAAAGGTCTTTTTGGGCTTTTTAAAAAGGTTTAGGCAGCAGAAGTAAGGGCCGGCAGGGCAACAAGCGACGATGCTCGAATGTTCTGGAAACTGCGCGGCAGCTGGCTATAAAAGGAGAGCGGCTCGCCGGCCCGGCGTATTCGTAAACAAAACTTCGTCACGTTCAGATCTACAAAGAAGAGTTGAAGATTTTTTTCCAACCTCCCACATATGTGGTGTCATATTCGACGCTGTTGACCATCAACAACGTGAAAAATGTAGACATTGAGTCTCTGTGCGGAGTGCGACAGTGTACCGTATGTATCCATACGTGATTATTACTGTTCTATAACTCACTGGCTGTCAAAGTTTCAAGGTCACGCTCTATGAATCTGCGTAGTTACAGCTTTCTGCATTCTTTGCACCTGTTTCATTCAAATTCATATCTAGAAACGTGCTAAATCAGTGCAATTTCAATTGTAGTTTAGTTTGTTTTTCCTTTTTTCGAAATTAAATTTCATTTTGAAAAAAGGAACAACGAAGTGTTTGTTTAAATTCTTTGGAATTCTTTTTTGTTGATTCGAATTTACTGATTTTTTTCAAGGGTAAAATGAAATTTGAAATTTGGTAGGGAAGAATTATATTTGAATTACGCGTCTTTGTACGTAAAGTCAAATAAATCTGGCAGAGTGCAAAAAAAATTTCAGGAACACCTTAAAATTGTAGAAAAAGTGAAATTATATATAATTAATAAATAATAAATCTTAAAAATTTCAGAAAAACCTTCAAATCTTAAGAAAATTTAAAATTGTTTTTAAATTAAAATCGATCCAGGAAAGCGTTTGTTGTTAATTTTTTTGTAAGAAATTTAATTTCCAAGTATTGACGAAAGGAGTATTAATGCCAGAAGAATATTTTTTTTTAATTTCATTCCATGTAAAATGAGACTAATGAACGGAAAATTAGACTCTTAGATTCTATGAATTTCTTTTTTTTTTTAAAAAAAAATACACTCTCATTATTGATGAGAATGTAAAAATAGTAGCAACTTTTGATTGAAGTAAAAAATATTTTCGAAATATTTATTTTCGGAACATTAATTTTCGAAACATTAATTTTTGGAACATTAGTTTTCGAAACATTAATTTTTGGAACTTTAATTTGCAAATATTTACAGAAGAATAATTTGCAAAGTATTATTTTAAAGGGAATTAATTCGAAGAGTTTTCATTCAAAGAGTACGTAAATTTCGAAAGTATTAATTTTAACAGCATGAGAAATGATTTTAAAAATATTGTTATGAAATATGAGTTTGAATGATAATTTAATGTTCAACGCTAATTTAAAATGAATATATCTGAGCCATAAAGAGTTAAAACCTTGACAGTCAATTGCACATTCTTTTTAAATTAAGAAAATCTGCATGGATTTATAAAATTATGATCATGTATGAAAGTATGAAACAATTTTTTCAGGTTCATGTACGTTGTTACAATAATGTTCTTAAATAAAATATGACTCGAATTTAAATAAAATACAATTTATGAAACTTTGTGTTATCTTGACATTTGCATTTAAATTGATTTTTAATGAAATCTATTCCAAAGGAACGTTTTTTTTAATCCAGAAATGTTATAATATATTTTATTTTATTCACTTTATTTCATTTTATTTTATTTCATTCAATTTAATTTTATTTTATTTTATTTAATTTAATTCAATTTCATTTCATTTCATTTTATTTTATTTTATTTTATTTCACTTCATTTCATTTCATTTTATTTCATTTTATTTCATTTTATTTCACTTTATTTCATTTTATTTCATTTTATTTCATT
>WNHD01000626.1:28154-80343 GCA_011057455.1 Ganaspis sp. Gsp50
TTAAATATTAAATATTAATACGCGTTTTCAATGATAATAATAAACAATCGTATTAATAAATATTAATAAGTCTCTTCCATGGAATTAATAATAAACAATTACTTCTGGCTGATTTTCTGCGAGAATTATAACTAAGTCTACTCAATATTATAACACATCAAAAGTATATACATAAAAAAATAAAGTACATAATTTTCAAACAATTTTGAATAATAATAAATCATATGAACCTACATATTATCATTATACATCGTAATACGTAAATATTGTAACATATATTTTACATACTCATTTATAGTAAATTTGAGAAACCGTTTTCAATAACTGCCTCTGAGCTCACGCGCAACTTTCTTGCGCAACCTGGCTCAAAAAGTGAATAATAACACACACAGGCGGTTATTGCACACGAATCCTCAATTAATACTAAATAATAAATTTATCAAGATAAATAATACTAAATTTTATTAATTACATTAATCAAAATTTTTAATAAATTTTTAATTAATAAATTGATAATAAAATAATAATAATTGAAATAAAATGTTATAAAAGGTTGATGTAAAAGGTTGAAATTTATTAATCAATCAATTCAATCTTTTAAAATCAACTTCTAATTTCTTCTTACTTTAACATCTTCAAGTCAATTTAAAATTAAAATTTATTAATCTAATTAATATCTTATTAATTTATGAATACGAAAAAATAGTATATGAAAATTAGAAAATAAATCGAAAAATTTAAAAAACAGGTACATAGGACTGGAATAGCTAAGAATGAGCTAAAACAGCTAACTTTTTTTCTCCGTGTTGAAATAAAAGAAAAATTCTCTAGAATAAGCCAGAATTGACTAATTGTGCATGAGAAAAATGGGATAATTATTATTTTTGTTTTTTTATGGTTTAGAGCTGTAAAGTATGATCGAGATTTAACATCAACAAGACACTGTCTCTCTATAAGCAAAAGATAGAAAGAGCAAGGCTAAACGGATTGGAATAAAGTGGAGCAAACGTTCGGTCCGCTCTTTTCGTGACATTAATCACGAACAGGGCATTTTTAATGGGTCTAAGCGTAAAAATTCCCATCTACCTTTTGGGGTGCCGTGATTGTTAAGACACCGTCCGAGGAAAGGCTTGAGGTCACTTGCATCACATCGTGGGTTGTCGGCAACACATATCTTCTGATAAAGTGTCTGCTGATATACCCGTGCTCATCCTGTTTCTCCTCGTGTTTGGCCTCGACAATAATAAAATTGTCCCTCGTCTTCACCGTGATCTCCTCCGGTGAAAACTGCTGTACATCCAATATCATCTGGACAAAAAAATCGAGGATTTAACGGTACTACTATCTTTTGCCATCTCTATTGTTAAACATTTAATAAGCGCCACCACTTTTTTCACCATCAATTTTTTACCATCTATTAATTTTTAAATCATCGACAAACAATTTTGTGTCACCACCGATAGAGAAGCAACCAAAACAGCGGGCGAACAATCGCCTGCTCGGATTTCCTTAACCGGAAGTTCATTCAAGCAAAAATCATGGCATAAAAAAATTCAGTGAAAAAAAGAAAGTAGAATTTGGAAATTTAAACAATGGGTTTGTAGAAGTAAAAATTGAAACAATTTGTAAATGTAAAAATTGAAACAATTTGTAAATGTAAAAATCAAAACAATTTGTAAAAGTAAAAATTAAAACAATAAAAGTTCAAATTAAAACCATAAAAGTTCAAATTAAAACAGACTCTGTAAAAGTTGAAAAAATAGAATTTCTGAAAGTCCAAATTTTTTTGGACTTTTTCTAAAGAAGGATCTATCCTTCTTTGTAAAGAAACGTTTTGTAAAGAAGAAAAGTGGAATTTTAGAGTAGAAAAACGACAGTTTAGTTTTTAAGAAAATTGTCATGTAAAATTGAAACTGAAAAATTTGATGCAAAAAATCGATTAGATGTTTTGATTTACCGCAAAAGCAAACCGGAAAGATGTAGTGAGTACGTGCACCTACTTGTGTGATACTTTCTCGTAAAAGCGTGGACATGCAAGTAGGTGAGCATTTTTATTTTCTTCAATTTCAACTGAAAACGTTTGAAAACACAACTATTTGCAAGACTCTAATGTAACCACTTCCGGAAAGCTTTCTTGGTTATTAATGCTAATCCAAGCTTCTTTATCGAGTGACATTTTGTACATAGCTATTTATAATCTTGTATGTATATGATTCTATTGTTGAGGTTGTAAAAGTATTTATTTTTTTAAATTGTATACGACCCAGTGGTAGGAGTAGTTCTCAACGCGCCCCCAAAAGGGGCGCGCGAGCGTGCTTTTTAGATTCCACAAATTTAGGTTCAAACCCTTGTTCCAACCTACAATTTGAACCCTTTCTTGAGAAGACTGAGCTGAAATTTTTCTAGAAGTAACTACAACCCTTTTTCTGTACGATTACAAAGAAAACAAAAACAGGAAAGAAAAAACAGATCGAGCTGTGATTTGTAGATACAAGCTAGTAATTATTTATTTCTCTACTTTGTTTATTTATTTTTATAAAAAAAAGGGAAACATTTCTTCGAGATTTTTAAGCAGCACCGAAAAATGCGTTAATTGTCGTATAATTAAGCAGGGAAATTATTTATAACAGGAATTGAATGATTACATGAAAATATTAGATGTTATCGACATGTGTGAGGAGGTTTTTTAAATCACCATTTAGGGCTTCTTCCGTTTTATTGAACATTGAGTTACATTTTTAGAAATCTGAGACTTGATTCTACGTGAATTTTCGGTTCAAACTTTATTTATCGTTATTTTTTTTTTTTAAAGAAATTTTTTTTTTTACAATTTTTGTCTTTTTTAAATCAATTTTCTTCCATTCGAGAATTTTTGCTTTTTATAACTAATTTTGTTTTTTGAAACTAATTTTCTTTTTTGAAAATACTTTTGTTTTTTGTAACTAATTTTGCTTTTTGTAAGTAATTCTATTTTTTGAAACTAATTTTGCTTTTTGAAACTAATTTCGTATTTTGAAATTAATTTTGTTTTTCGAAACTATCTTCGTTTTTTGAAACTAATTTTGCTTTTTGAAACGATCTTCGTTTTTTAAAACTTATTTTGTTTTTTGAAACTAATTTTGTCTCCCAAAATTAATTTCGTTTCATCGAGCGTTTCATTAAGCTAATTTTACTTCTTGAAACTAGTTTTGCTTCTTCAAATTAGATTTGTTTCTTTAAAGCAATTTTGTTTTCCAAATTTTCCTTCTCTCAAATTTTTCACTTACAAGAATTGCTCTTTATTTTTCATTTAAGGAAAAAATTTATACAGCATTGAAAAAAGTTTAATCTTTTTAATTTTATTTACTTGTTTACTTATTTGTTTATATTTTATTTGTGTGTCCCTTATGATTGTACATTTGTATTCAATAATTATTTCAAAATCTACTTAGAATTTTTTTTAATATTTTGGCAATTTTTACGCGATTTACGAATACGACTATGTGTAGGAGATGGTAGATTGAATTTTCAAAATTTTCTTTCGTGACAAAAGTTTGCCTAAGCTTGACAGCACAAATTTATACAGATTCTGCGTGAAAAGAGTACATGTAAGCAAATCGAGTTACTAAGTTACAACAGGTTTTTCAGATGTTTTACCTCATATGTCTAAGCGAGCGTTTCATAATAACTGAGCGAGTGTTTTAAAGTCGTTTTATCCAGTTTTTAAGAGCACTACTTGAACAAGGTATACTTTATATATAAGAATTATAATAAAGTTTGTTAATAACTAGTCAATAAGCATTCCTTTAAGTTTCGCTTTAATAATTACTAAGTACCCTTAAAATTAGTTGTTTCGTTTTTCGAATCAGTTTTCTGTTTTTTTAATTTATTTCTTTTTTTAATTATCATTCACTTGGATTTTTATTAATTTTTTAAAAATTTTAATTCATTGCATTCCAATTCTTTAAATTTCAATTGTTTGACTTTCAGTTCTTTAAATTTCAATTCTTTAACTTTCAGTTGTTTAAATTTCCATTTTTTGAATTTCAATTCTTTAGGTTTTAATTTTTTAATTTCTTTCTTTTAAATTACAATTTTCTAAATTTTATTCTCTTTAATTTTCATTTTTTAAATTCTTCTTTAATTTCCAATTGAAATTTTAAGTCTTACTATTTTGAAATTTATTTTGTTAAAACAACTTGCTTTGAATTAACAAAATTTAATTTAAATAATTCTGCTCTGATTTAGAAAGTTTTTAATTGATTTTTCTGAAAGTATTTTCAAACCGTTATTTTCTTTTCGTTTGAAATTCAAACGTAATCAAATTCTCTTTTTATTTGATTTTTTGAATTGATTTGAATTTAATTTGTAAAAAAGACGTCCATTGTAGAAATTTTCTTGGTAGTCTTAAATCTTCGTTTAAATTAGTCATAAATTTTGGTTTAAATTGTTGTGCCTTAAATTTTGTAAATTATTGTTTCTTTACTTTTAAGTTACCTTCGTTTAATTAGTTTTTTAACCGATTATCATTAAAAGTTAACTTCTAATTTAGTCCAATTAACATTCTACCTCTAAATTAATTTTCGTCTAAATTTCAACCAAATTCTTGCGTATAAACTTTGCTTAAATCGATTGTTCTGCAAAGCTAACTTTTAAATTAGTTATATTTAAATTTCTATTGCAAATTAGTTCTCCCCCGTATACTAGAATTTATTAGATTTTCTCTTGAAATTGTAATCAACTTCGGTTTAAGTTGATCTCTTAGATCGATTCTCTAAAGTTAACTTTTAAATTTAGTTTTTTACATTTTTTTCTACTTTAAATCTTAAACTTTTTGACTTAAAAATTCTTTGATTGTAAACTTGTTTTGAATTTCCTTTTCTTGAATTTTCGTTTCAATTTCGATTTGGTTTAAAAAATAAAGTTCCTGAATAAATAAATCTTTGAATAACTTTCGGTCACTTGACTTTAATTGGCTGTGCCTACTTCGAAAGACTTTTAGTTTATTTGAAAATCGGGCAACGACTTTTCCATGACTTTTCCATAAAGTCGTGGAACAGTCGTTGTCCGATTTTACAATCACTTCGCGCGTAATTTGCTTCTTCAATTTTCGAAAAGTTTCGATTTTCAAAGAAAATTTGGATTTTCAATGAATTTAGAAGAGTTTCGATTTTCGAACAGTTTCGATTTTTGAACAGTTCCAATCTTTGAACAGTTTGAATCTTCGAACAGTTTCAATTTTCGATGAGTAACGATTTGTAAACAATTTAAATTTTCGAACAGTAGTACAGTTTCGAGTTTTAAAGAATTTCGAAAATTTTCGATTTGCGAACAATTTCTATTTGCAGAGTATCAATTTCGAAGCAGTATACAAGCCAGAGAATCTAGCCTGTGATTTTGCTTAAAACCCAAGACCAAGTAGATTAATTTTGGTGATTTAAATTGATAGGGCAAAAAACTGCCAAAAAGGTTTCTTAAGTGAAAAAAGTTGATTGTGTCAGCCCTCGTCTTTTTCAAATCATCAGGGGAATCCCGGCGATTTGAAAAAGACGAGAGTGGACCATCAAAGTTTCGACAATCGTCCGAGATGAAATAAACAGTAAATTAACATGAACATTTTTTAAAAATACTCAATTCGTCCCCAGCAATGCAAGGCTTTTTACTTGAGGTCGTCTTTCGAGCTTCGCTACTCACAAAAGACGCACAAAATAAATTTTGATGCTCTTCAAGAGCTTAAATCAATTAATTGAATAATCGTACTAGATTTGCATATACCTACGTGACTAATTATATGATTAATTGATTCGGGTTTGAAGAATGAAACCCCGAGGATGTAAGGTTTAAATGAAATCAAAAGCGCGATAAGAAAATTGAATACAGATGTATTCAAATTCAAATGCATTCAAATTCAAATGCATTTAAATTCAAATGCATTTAAATTCAAATGTATTTGAATTCAAATGGATTCAAATTCAAATGTATTGAAATTCAAATGCACTCGAAAGCTTCTAATTGAATCGATAAGACAAAATTAGTTGATAATCTATTCGACAACATTGATGTATCAATATAATTTTGAAACAGTACAATCTTGGATCAATGTATGCTTGAATGGATATAATCTTGGATCAATACAATGTTGAATCAATATAATTTTGAATCAATGTAATTTTGAATAAATACAATGTTGAATCAATGTAATCTTGAATCGATATAATCTTGAATCAGTATAATATTAAATTAGTACAATGTTGAATCAATATAATTTTGAATCAATATAATCTTGAATCAATAAAATGTTGAAGCAATGTAATCTTGAATCAATATAATTTTGAATCAATACAATCTTGAATCAATACCATCTTGAGTCAACATAATCTTGAATATATAATTTCAAGCAAATGTAAATTCAATAATTACAATTGCATTGAATGAATAAAATTGCATTGAATGAATACAATTCAATGAATACAATTCTTTGACAAATCGTCAAAATCTGTTGATAAATCAATAATATCGATAGATGATCTAACCGACATGATCGTTTGATAAATCAATAGGTTGGTAATCAATACAGTCCTTTGATAAATCGATAGGAAAACAACAGAATGAATACAATCGTTTGATAAATCAGTAGAATGAAAATCGAAGCAGTGATAATGGCATAAAATGCAATAAAATCGGGAATAAAGGAAGTAGCCAATTGATTAAATTACGACAATTTTTACCTGGAATTTGTCTTTGTCAGTCTGAATGGTGCTCGCACCTCCGGAATTCTGACGAGCCACGTTTCTCCACGGTCGGTAATAAGACGTGTTCCCAAAAACTGGACGCGGTCTGTTTAAAGCCAAATTCGAAAACGACGAGAAAAGATCGTCTCGATTAAGGCCGCTGCCAAAATACTGGTCCAGTAACCTGTTAGGTCGCTCAAAATCATCCCACCAGTCGCGAAACATCAGAGGAACCGTCGACATCTGAAAATTAAAAAAAACGATGAGTCGTATCTTCCGAGGATTTAATAGTAATAAGGAAAACTTAGTCAAGGTTAGAGTGATCTAAAGGACAATGAAAAGTTACGATTCGATTTAAGGTAGGGGAACAAGCAGAGGTAGTAATCAAGTGAAGTAAATATCAAGGGAGTTAAGGTAACTATCAAGGAGTTAGAATAACTATCAAGGGAGTTAAAGTAACTATCAAGGAGTTAGAATAACTATCAAGGGAGTTAAAGTAACTATCAAGGAGTTAGAATAGCTATCCAAGGGAGTTAGAATAACTTTCAAGAAGTTAGAGTAACTATCAAGGGAGTTAGAATAACTATCAAGAAGTTAGAGTAACTATCAAGGGAGTTAGAATAACTATCAAGAGAGTTAGAATAACCATCAAGGGAGTTAAAATAACTATCAAGATTAAAAAGTTATAAATTTAAAAATCAGAACGATTACAAGGCTTCCCTATGAGGAAGCAAAAAACAATGAAATGAACAATAAAGAGAAAGAAAAAAGAGAACAATCAAGGGGATGTAAGAAAAGAATGAGGGGAATTCAAAGAAAGAATGAAGGGAATTCAAAGAAAGAAAGATTTTATACGAGTTGCAAAAGAAAACCAATATGCTACGTAATTTAGGCTAAGCATTATCTTTTGAAACTAATTGTAATACAGAATAAAAGTTCTTCCAACTATTAACGAGTCAAAAACTAAGATCTTGCATTTTAATAGCATAATTCAGAGTTTGAAGTAGTTCTAATTAATCTTGAACATTAATCTTTAGTCTTGAACATTAGTCTTAAACATAAATCTTGAACATTAATCTTGAACATTAATCTTGAACATTAATCTTGAACATTAATCTTGATCATTCCGAATCTTGATCGTGTTTAATCTCAATTGTGCTTACATCAAGCTTACGATAAAGATTTACATGTTACTCATTACATTCTAGCATTATAACGCGAATTAGCCTGCATCCCGAAATCCGCACAAGTAGAAATTGAATTTAAGTAAGGATCAGCAATTTATTCGTTTATAATTCAAATAATTCTTTCATGTTTACCATCATAAATACGTAATGTGCACAATTTATCAAACGTTACGACCTTAACATCGCTTTGATAAGAATAGAAAACTTTACGGGGAAAAAACCAAAACCTCGCTGAACTTCTAAAAAAACTAAGATCTAAAACAAATCTTGAGATAAAATTACTCTGCAATGTACATCGTAGAAAAAATTCCTTATGGTAGAATTACTCGGCTTGTAATAAAAAAAATTTCTTTACTAAAGGTTTTGTTCTTTGTCTGAAAAACTTGCAATATCTGTTTTTCACTTGTAATGTACACGAAAGCACGACTTGTAATATCCGAAAGTAAAAAGACAAATTCTGCTTACAATACACGTAAAGCTTGTACGTAAAACTACTCGAGAGGTACCCATGCAATAACTGCCTCTATGCGTGAACTATCCTTGAGCAGCATTCTGGCTGCGGAAGAAAGTTGTACGAGCACAGGGGCGGTTATTGCACTCGGACTCTTAATTGTAATGCATCGAAGTAAAAATATGTTAAACTTATGGAAGTTTAACATATTTTTTTTTAATGAGAAAGTAAAAGATTGACTCGGGTATTAAAGTGAAGTAAAAATATCTTGAGATGTTTATGTCTTTATAAAGAAAAATATCTTTATCTTTATCTGAATAAAGTAGAAAGGAATTTTGGTGATTTTTCAATATCATTGGAACACATTTTGCGAGTTGTGTAATTTGAGGTCAAAGTTTGCAATTACTGTAAGGTAATGAAAAAGAACATCAAAATAGCTAAAGAATGTGATTCTTTAGTGGTAGAGAGTAGCATCAAGATACCTATACAGGAAGTGAAGTATGATTGTGTGCAGTTTGAAATCCTATTAGACGCCAAGCCCTACAGTAATTCCATCGTTAGTGCCTGATTTTAGATCGCGATTTCCTACCTTCAGTAAGTGTTAGCTTTAAGAATGACAAGCGTCTGCTAGGGAAGAGTCGTCACTTACGAATAATGATAATAATTACGATAAATTCTACAATAATTACATGCTTAAATGTTCACACGATTATTACAATTTACATGACGATTACTATTTATATGATGATTAGGATTTACATGATGATTAGGATTTACATGATGATTACGATTTACATGATGATTACAATTTACATGATAATTACAATTTACATAATGATTACAATTTACAATAATGACCGAGTCTCGATAATTACTAAAAGTTACGATGAAGTTACAATTCGTACTATAATACGTTAAGTAAAAAGACGGTAATTATTAAAAATTGCACTAATCATTAAGTTACAGTAATTAATCAAAGTTACAGTAATTATTAAGATACGATAATAAAAGTTACGGTAATTGTTATTAAAAGTTACGGTAATTGTAAAAAGTTGCGGTAATTATTATTAAAAGTTGCAGTAAAAGTAAAAATAATAATGACTAAGAATCATAAACCCTTACGTATAAATAATTGCGTGCATATGATTATTATAGAGTCGGATTAAGAGACGAAGTTAAAGAATAATAAAGAGAAAAGTGGATTCGTAAAATATTAGGAGACTAGAATACTCCGCGTGCTATTACAATATTTTGAAGGGCAGAAAGGATAATACCAAATAATGGTTAAAATAATAAGGAATGTTGAAAAGTACAAGGGGGGGAATTGGGGGAAGAACATAGGCTAGTAAGAATAAAAATCAAAAAGGGAAAATGAATATCTTGAGGGAAGATAGATTCATATATTGAGGGAAAAATGATGCGTACATTAAGGACAAATAATAAAGACATTGAGAGGAAATTAATTTGCATATTAACGTATAATTCGTATATTGATGGATGATTATTTCGCGTATTGACCGAAGATTATTTCGCATATTGACTGAAGATTATTTCGTATATTAATGGAAATTTAATCAACATATTAGTGGAAATTTAATCCACATATTGACAGAGGATTAACTCACATATTGAGTGAATATTAATTTACACATTGACGGAAGATTAACACACATATTGAGAGAAGATTCACATTCACGGAAGATTAACTCACATATTGAGAGAAGATTAATTTACACAATCACGGAAAATTAATTTTTATACTGAAAGATTAGAGTAGTTTAAGGAGAGACTCATTAGTAAGTTAGTTTATAAGGATCAGGATAGGTATTTAAAGTTGTCATCAGGTAAAATCCAAAGAAAATACACTCGTCGTACGTACATTTTAAAACGTGGAGAAAGTGAGAATTATTCCAGTGAATAAACGATCTTGCGGTTAAAGCTCGACTCTGACCAAAATATCTTGCGCGAGCTTAAATAGGCGTCGCGACGCTTATAACGGGGGCGTTAAAACGCCTCTGTATCAACGCAAACTTTTGTGCTTACTCCTTTTCCAAGAATATCTTTACACGTCAAATATTAAACGTTGCATTGCCCAGAGGGACGTTGAGAAAATTCGTGCGCGACACGATATTTGAAAATTATTTAAATTCATTAATTTAAATGAATGGTAAATCTTAACTGACAAATCATCAATGATAATTGATAAACGATAAATGTTTAATGAACAATCATAATTGATAAATGTTTAATGATCAATGATAATTGATAAATGTTTAATGATCAATGATAATTCATAAATGTTTAATGATCAAGGATAATTGATAAATGTTTAATGATCAATGATAATTTATGAATGTTTAATGATCAGTGATAATTGATAATTGTTTAATGATCAATGTTAATTGATAAATGTTTAATGATCAATCATCAATAGCAAATGATCAGTGATCAATAACAAATTCGCAATGATCAATATCAAATGCCCAATGATCAATAGCAAACGATGAGTGATCAATAGCAAATAACCAACGATCAATAGCAAATGATCAACAATCAATAACAAATGGTCAATGATCAACAGCAATTGACCAACGATCAACGGCAAATGATAAACGATCAAAAGCAATTTGTCAATAATCAATAGCAAATGATCAATGGTCAATAGTAAATGATCAATGGTCAATAGTAAATGATCAATAGTAAATGATCAACGATCAATAGCAAATGGACAAAGACCAGTAGAAAATGATCAGCGGTCAATAGCAAACGCTCAATGATCAATAGATTATTATCAGTGGTCAATAGCAAA
Organism: Ganaspis sp. Gsp50; assembly: GCA_011057455.1. Lineage (NCBI taxonomy): Eukaryota > Metazoa > Arthropoda > Insecta > Hymenoptera > Figitidae > Ganaspis > Ganaspis sp. Gsp50. The sequence goes on from WNHD01000626.1 coordinate 39,312, forward strand.
TGATCAACGATCAATAGCAAATGATTGATGATCAACAATAAATTATCATAGATTGTTAATAAATGATCAATTATCACTAGTAAATGATCAGTAATCAATAGTAAATGGTCAGTAATAAATATTAAATGATCAATAATCAATAGTGCATGATCAGTAATCAATAACAAATGATCATTGATAAACAGTGAATGATCAGTGATCAATAATAAATGATTCGCGATGAGAAATAAATAATAAAATATAAATGTTAACTGATAAATAAAAAGGCTCGAGACGAATGTACTTAAGAACATGAATATCAAGTTTGAAGAATATTTGCTATTAATAATATAAATAATATAGTTTTTGCTTTTGTTTGCAACACATTACCTGAAGCAACATTTGACAATAGTGAAATATTTGACTTGATTAGGACATTTGACAATATTGTAATACTTTTGACATATGTATAGTGTTATGGTATATATCTAAATGTGACTTTTAATCAATATAATTTTTAATAATTGCTATTTCAAAATTTTTTGTTTCGATTTGCAAAATGCTTAACAAAAATATTTGTCATTTTAGCTTTTGAATATAACATTTAGATGGATTTTCATATCTAGCGTGATTTGATAGTGTTTGTTTGTCTTTTTGATAAATAATAAAAATCTTTTTTGATGATTAATAGAAATACTTCACCGTTTGATTATTATATTAACTGTTTGAATCACAAGAATTGTTACTTGCACTACCACTCAAGCACTTCTGCTAAAATCCACATGAGCTTTTTTAAAGCAAATTTGCATTTTTTGCAAAACGTGAAAATTCGCAATTTCTTGCAAAACATGAAAATCAGCAATTTTTTGCAAAAGATGAAAATCTGCAATTTTTGCAAAGCGTGAAAATCTGCAAGCTTTTTTAAATTCCGTGATCGTGCATTAAGACGTGAAATTCCATTTTTTAAGAACATCTGAAACAATTGATATAAAATCATGAAACACAATTATTCTAGCGTAAGTTCTAAATTTCGTGTGATTAAAATAAGATCTACTTAAGACACAAATGATCGATTAATGAATAAGTAAAAAAAATTACACAGAAAAAAGTAAGCCTTACAATAGGTTAGTTTTTTTCATTTTACATCGAAAAAACTGTTTAAGAACTTAAAACAAAAACTAAAAAGAAAAAAATTTAAAAAAATTGCCAATATTTCATTTTCTACTTTTATTATCCTTCTATTATGCTTTTATTTAGGCTCATTTCTACAAAAATAAATGTGCAAACAAAAATCTTTACCATATCAGTTCTCAACGCAACTAGTCCATGTTTAGAAAATAATTAATTTTTAAATATTAAGAAACTAGAATTAAGACTCATTTTTTTCTGTATACAAAAAATGGTTAAATACCGCAAAAAAACTGATACCAAGGTTGTGGGGTACTAGTCTTAAGTGTTTAGAAATCCCTTCTACGCTACGTAAAGGTTTTTGTACCGCCCTGAAAGTAACATTATTATACAATATTGAAAAATACGTAAATCAGGTAAATTGATAAAATGAAAAGATTGATAAAAGGTTGTTAAGATATTTAATAAACCCCAAGACAAAGAAAATTGAACACTGTAAAGATTAAGTTACGAAAATAAGTGCTATTTTGTGGCATTACGTAGTACTGTGCTAGATGTTAGACAAATAATTAGCTGTAAGATAACATCTTTGATAAGCAATTATAATTTGGATCTTTGATAATTATAATGTGAATCTTTGATAATTTTGATCTTTCATATTTTGGATCTTTGATATTTTGGATCTTTGATCATTTTGATCTTTGATATTTTAGATCTTTGATATCTTGATCTTTGATAATTTGAATCTTTGATATTTTGGTTTTTAATAATTTGGATCTTTGATATTTTGGTTTTTGATAATTTGAGTCATTGATATTTTGGATCATTGATATTTTAGATCTTTGATAATTTATATCTTTGACAATATAGATCTTTGATAATTTAGATCTTTGGTAATTTAAATCTTTGATAATTTAGATCTTTGGTCATTTAAATCTTTGTTAATTTAGATCTTTGGTAGTTGAAATATTTGATAATTTAAATCTTTGGTAATTTAAATATTTGATAATTTAGATCTTTGGTAATTTAAATATTTGATAATTTAGATGTTTGGTAATTTAAATCTTTGATAAGTTAGATCTCTGGTAATTTGGATTTTTAATAATTTAGATCATTGATAATTACAATTTAAATCTTCGATAATCAATTATAATTCAAATCTTCATAAACAATTATAATTCAAATCTTTGATAATAAATTATAAATCAGATCTTTGATAAACAATTATAATTCAGATCTTTGATAATAAATTATAATTCACATCTTTGATAATCGTCATTTACATATTTGATAATCAGTTATAATTTATATAATCACGATTATAATTTGAATCTTTGTTAATCGTCATTTAGATCTTTGATAATTTATTAAAATTCAGATTTTTGATAATCGCAATTACAAATCTTTGATAATGATAAATTAGAATCTTTAATAAATGATAAGTTAGATTCTTTGATAATGATAAATCAGATTCTTTAATAAATGATAACTTATATTCTTTAATAAATGATAACTTAGATTCTTCAATAAATGACAACTTAGATTTTATGGTACAATGACAATTATCTTTGATAATCATTGATAACATCAAACAAAGAACACTACGAATTATTAGAATCTAGTTTTACCTTAAAAATCCCCTTTCTTTGAATCGGATGTATGTTTCATTAATGCTGGATAAAACGTCTATAATAATGACTTAATACTACTTCGATATGAATGTGTAACTGTTGTGAAATATATTTCGATTGCCTCCATAGGATTTTTGAATATTTGTAACTTAGTAACTTTCAATATATTTGTATCTTGATGGCTAAATTAATGTGGTATTAATTAATGCTTGACTAATGTCAACGTTGTCACTGATGCATTATTAAACACATAAATCTTGTGCGTGCAGTTTATTGCAATATTATATTGTGAAAATTTTCTTTTATCATTACATTCATCTTGTCCATATTGTTAGAAGTCTCAATTTAAAAACAAAAAGAAGAAATAAAATTCCCTTTCGATCAAATGTAACTGTCCAACTTTGAGAATTAACTACGACTATTGATAATATCGATTGATATAAATTTCGTGAAAATAATAAAGAGAACTCTTACACATGCAAATGAGTGTTTATATATGTATAAATAATTATTTCCATACCTTGTTTTGTAGATTTTCTTTAGTACAATTTTTACAAAGTATAATTTTCCATCATGTAACTTTTCATAATATTAATTTTCCATAATGTAATTTTCTATAAGGTAATTTTCCATGAGGTAATTTTCCATAAGGTAATTTTCCATGAGGTAATTTTCCATAACGTAATTTACAATAATGTAATTTTTAAAATGTAATTTTCTATAGTGTTATTTTCACAATCGTGTAATTTTTCAGAATGTAATTTTTCAGTGTTTTTTTCATTAAATAATTTCCATGGTGTTTTTCATTTAAATAATTTCCAGTGTTTTTTCATAAAATAATTGTCTATTGAGTTATTTGCATAGAATACTTTTCAATAATAAAATTTTCCGTAAAATATGATTTTCAGTAATATTTTCCATATGAAATGTTAACAAATTTTGCTTGGTACGTACAGATGTTTTTAATTGTCAGAATATTTTACTTTCCAGATATTTTAATTTAATTTAACTTCTTCGGATTAGGAAAATATTTCAGCAGTTTTTTCACCAAACAGAATGTGTTCAATTAATCAGTCTCAATTGATTGAATAAATTAAAAATCGCATAAATGTGTTTCTACTATTCTTGCAGTTGGGAAATTATTTTTTTGTTGAAACAAATCTCTACTTTAAAAAAAAATTGCATGATATTGTTGCTTACAGTTATTTATTTATTTATTAATTAATTTTTAATTAATTTTTTTTTTATTTATTAATTTTTCCCCACCTTATATCACTTTACTTAAAAATAATTATATTAAATACTTAAATATAAACATAATGAATAATGATTAATAATAATAAATAAGAATAACTAGCAATAAATAGCAATAAATAATAATGAATTTATAAATTACTATTCCAGTCACAATTTTTAAACATTACTTTCCTTGAAAAATATTTTTTAATTAAAACTGGCTTTACTCTCATTAAGAATACTTTCATTAAACAAAGTCCTACTCTAATTAAAAATTAATAAAAATAACAAAGTCTAATGAACAAATTTTTACTTTAATTAAAAATACTTTTTTAATGTATAAGTTTTAATTTACTGAACTATTAAAATTATAAGTAAATATGAGTATTTTGTTTCAAATATTTAATAAAAATAATAATTTACAGTGCTAGTTTTGTTGTACCGAGCTTAATTAAAATTCGTAATTATAATAATTTACACAAGACACATGACAACGGAGTTTTGAGGACGGAGTCATTTTTATTGGCTGCGTGGCAGCTTATAAATCTGCAAATCTGGCGTTTGTTGTAAAAATTCCACATCTTGTAATGTTGATATTCCTTGTTCCTGTAAGTACAATAAATATGTTTAGTGTGTTAGTTAATATCCGCTTTATTAATATACGTTAATATTTTTTAATCAAAAATCTCTTTTTTTAATTAATTATTTCGAAAGTATTATTATTATTATTATTATTATTATTACTATTATTATTATTGTTATTATTATTATTATTATTATTATATCTATAATAATCTTCATTTTTTTGTTAATATTTTTTAAAAGATTTAGGTATTCATTTTTCTTTAATTTTTTAAACAGTTTTTATACCACTTCTTTACATTAATTTTTGTTATTAATTGTTTATCAATTCTTCTATGTTATGTATAATGTTTTATTAATCGTCCCTTTTTAAATCAAATGTCATTCGAATGTAATCAGATACTATAAGAATAAAAATAAATGAATGAAAATTTACGCAGGAAGGGCGATTTCAATCCAGACAGTAGAGAAAGTAAATGATGGTCAGACAAACGCGTCCCACGTACTTATGCTTTTTCTACTCTCTGGATTGGATTTTCATGGTAAAATGAAGTAATAAAATTAATAGTTTAATAAAACGTACATGGTACTCTTTCCATTTTTCATAATTCCCTCTCATATAAACAACCATTTCAGGCATATCGATGAAAGCTGTAAAAAACATATGATAATAGAAATAAAAGCAAATTGTTCATAGTCAGAGATAAAATAAAAAATAAAATTTATTCGAAAGATATTTATCATTATTTTCTTGATAACTTACCACTCCAAGCTTCGATCATATCCGTTATGATATAATCAATGAAACCTATTTGTGATTTAGGTATGGAACACGTTTGTCTGTCAAACATGGGCATTACTACTGGTAATTTCAAAACCTTTTCTTCGTCAGTCTAGAATCAATTTTCACATACGTATTTTTAATTTTGACATCAATTTTTTCACAATTTCACATAATCTTTCTTTTAATTTTGCTTTTTGAATTTATGTAATTGTAGTTAAGATTATGTGCTTAGTGTTGATAAATTAATTAATTCAAATATGATTAAGAAAAACCTTCAAATCGGAGTATTATTGATTTTTAAAGTTTTTTATTAATTGTCAAAATTTTTTAACTTTCTCTTATCTACTTTCTATCTATTCTTTATGCTTATGTTTATCTTTAAATCTTTATCTTTTTTGTTAAGAAGATTTAAAAATTAATTTAAAAATGTTGTTTTATCGTTTTATACCTATGCCTTTTTTAAATCTGAATGTTAAACTTTTTGCTAAAAATTTGTAATTTTCCAAATAGTGTTTTGGCTTGAATTACAAAAGCCGAAAATTATTCATTTGTTTAAATAATAAAAAGAAAGCAGGATTTGTAGAAACACATTTGTGTCAAATTACCTGACTAAAATATTCTTCAGCAATTCTTCTGGTCCATTCGATACAATTTCTAAGTGGTCGCGTAGGATTTGATACATCTGCACATTTAATCATCATTCTTTTCACTAAAGTGATGTTTTCAGGTAGCATTAGTACAGACATATCTACAACATCCGTAAAAGACTGGAAAAAAGTAATTTTTAACAATTCTTTGTACAATAATAGTTTCTAACAAAATTTCCCAAAAATATAGTTTTTACTTTCCCAGATTGTCTTCTTTATTGTATGTATAAATTCTTTTATTAAATAAATATAGGTAATGTAAATATTTATTTTTTAAGAATAAAAAACTCGGGTCTTTGTGTAAAGGAAATAGAATAATAAAATAATTAAATAATAATAATAAAAATAGATGGATTCAAATTCCAAAATACACCTATAGTAAAAAATAGATGAAATAACAACATATGTATAGTAAAAAATGGGTTAAATAGAAACATGTCTTTTAAAAAGTGAATGAAATAAAAACATATCTAGTAAAAAATAAGGTAAATAAAAATGAATCTAGAAAAAAATAGGTGAAATAATAACGTAGTAAAAAATAGGTGAAATAAGAACTTAGTAACAAATACATTAAATTAAGACAAGAATACAGATATTAATATACAGAAGAAAAAATTGCAATATTTTTTTGAAAGTAAATAACACATAAAGGTTTAAATTTTATTATACCTCTGTCTGGATGTCGCCCCTAGTGTTGCAAATATTTACGAATTTAGCCAAATGTTCAAAATGTTTAGTCATTTCAGTAGCTAAAATCATATCGATAATATTTTGCCTCAGCATCTTAAAGTCTTCTCTATCTAAATTCTAAAAACAAACAAAAGCAATGCAAAATACCTTACACACATTTCTAGCACTGAAAACAATTTTCCATTAAACAAATTAATAGTCATAACACGACATCAACTTTCTTATGAAATCAAAAGGGTAATTTTTTATAAAAATTATTCAAGTGAATTTTTTACAAAAATTAACTAAATCAGTTTCTTGCGAAAATAAACAAAATGAACTACAAAAATTAGCAAAATAAGTTTCTTGCTATAATAAACAAAGTGAATTACAAAAATTAGCAAAATCAATTTCTTACTACAATAAACAAAGTGAATTAAAAAATTAGCAAAATCAATTTTTTACTAAAATAAACAAAGTGAATTACAAAAAAGAACAAACAAAATTTCTTGTGTAAATAAACAGAGTGTTTCTTACAAAAATTAACAAAATCAATTTCTTGTGGAAAAAAATAGAATAAATTATGGAATTTCAGAGTAAATTTCTTGTGGAAATTATACATTAGTAAAACGATTTTTTAAGTAGATCATAAAAGGAATAATAAGAATAGCGTTAATTGTGACAACATACAAATTACTAATATTCGTCGCGTACAATAACCGCCTCTATGAGTTAATTGAAGATTGAATCAAACCCCAGGTGCGCAGGGGACTTGCGCGTAGGTTCAGAGGCGATTATTCCACGCCAATTGAGCCAAAAATACATTTTTTTAAGTTACCTTAAATATGTTAACATTTTCATCGGACAAAGTCAATTTGAAAGTAAGTGATGCATGATGTGATTCCAGCACAGTAAGATCATTATACAGGATAGCTAGTTTATTACTCGAATTGCATAGAAACTGACTGTAAAAATGGAACCATTATCTTGTATAAACATTTTGCAACATTTTTTTATATTTTTTGTATTTTTGTATTTTTGTATTTTCTTTCTTTTTGTATTTTTGTACTTTTATTTATTGTATTTTTGTACTTTTTTGTGTTTTTATATTTTTATTTGTTGTATTTTTGTACTTTTTTGTGTTTTTGTATTTTTATTTTTGTTATTTTTTATTTATTTATTTTTCGTTTAGTATTTTTTTATTTCATAAAAAGAACTACCTTGATCTACCCGGATGATCAATATCATGGGCAGCAGCTGCGATAAGAGCTGCTGTTATATCAATCGGACTAAACAAGAGTTTGAGACGATTAGATTTCAGAAAGTTTGCCGTTGCTTGTAAAACATCTGCCGCGTGGCAGGAATTATGATAACAATTTTCCGACCTGTAATTCGCCTCAATTACAGTTAACCAATTTTGCAAAGTTCTCTCGTCGCAACTAAGTTCAGCTGGCAAGTGAAATTGAGTCATTATACTCAATCCTAGATAAACCAGAGGCCTAAAACACATTAAAGAAAAATCTGTTTTGCATTTTTTATAGCTTTCACTTTCATGTCTTGTAGCTTTTTCAATAAATTTTAGAATTCAATAAAATTAAGCAAATAAATCATTTGGTAAAATTATGAAAAAACTATGACAATTAAAAAATAAAATAATGGTACAAAATGATTGGCAAACCTCATTTCGGACAAAACTTCCAATTTAAAAATATCGAATTCCCAATCCAAACTTGTGTCAAGTAAATCTTCGAGTTCGTGAGGACCCCTTAAGGATTTTGCTTGCGATCGAACAGTACTGTGACTAAAGAGCTTGAAAGTTGATAGTCGACAAGTAGAATCGTTCGAAGATCTCCGGGAATCTTTGTAAAGAGGTGCCTAAAATTTGTATTTCTTAACATTCTCGTTTTTTTAAATAATGAAGAAGTAATTTTAATAATTTTTCGAAAACAATTTCGCTATTGAAAAAGAATATGAGCTTAATATTAGATGATGCGATTTCAATGAAAAAGTTTAGGGTGTAAAAGAATTATTATTTTTCAATATTAATGTGAGCGATAAATAAAAGATTTGCACTTAATTATGTGCGCTAAGAACACTTTTTATGCACCCTAGTGTGCTAAAAACACTTGTTACGCACTCCAGGGCGTTAAAAGTATTCTTTACACACCCTAGTGTACTAGAAGCACTTTTTACGCACACTAATGTGTTAAAGATACTTCTTACACACCCTGGTGTGTTAAAAAAGACACTTTTTATGTACCCTAGTGTGCTAAAGGACTTCTTACGCGCCCTAGTGCGCTAAAAGTATTCTTTACGCACCCTAGTGTGCTAGAAGCACTTTTTACGCTCACTAATGTGTTAAAGGTACTTCTTACGCACCCTAGTGTACTAAAAAAGCACTTTCTATGCACCCGAGTGTGCTAGAGGTACCTACTTTTTACGCATCCTAGTGCGCTAAAAACACTTTTTACACACCATGGTGCCCTAAAAGTTCTTTTTACGCACTAGTGCGTAGAAAACCGAGTTTTTAGAGCACAGAAAAAAAAATACTTTTAAAACATACGTTTATATAAAAGATCTACACATCAAAAAATTGAAAAATGTATAGAAAATAGGTACATAGTACAGAAAAATATTGCAGTAGGTACAATAATTACATTTTAAAGAAAAGACAATGAATGGAAAAAATGTAAGAAAAAATGAATTTCATGGTAAAAAAAGATAGTTGATAATCAACATATTTGCTCGTACGTTTATTAAAGCTCCAATTAAATCTGATGTCACAGGATCGTGAACTATTTTTGTGTCTTCTCGCATGACTGGAGCATATAATTCTGTGCTTTTGAGTGTCTCGATCGCCTGTAATTAAAAGTTAATAATTTTTTTATTGAGAAACAAAAAAAACTGAATTTAAGAAAAAACGTCTTAGTTATTTAGAATCTCAGACGATTGTTTATATCGCTTTTTTACGTACTTTGTCAATTTGCATTGCGACCTCAGGGTTCGTTGCTTCTGTCATGGCATTTGTTAATAAAGTCAGGATTTTTGTGATTGGTGCTTCAAGAGGCAAATTATTTAGTTTGGCCAAACTTCCTCTCCTTTGTGCTATTCATTTTTGCAAAATGATTGCGTGCATTAGTTACTAGCTAAATAAAAATAATTGGAAATGCAATATTTTATGGAAACGAAAATTCTTTTGAAACAAAAATACTTTTAAAACAAAAATACTTTTAGCATAAAAATACTTTTAAAACAAAAATACTTTTAAAACAAAATACTTTTAAAACAAAAATACTTTTAAAACAAAAATACTTTCAACACAGAAATACTTTTAAAACATAAATATTTTTAAAACAAAAACACTTTTAAAACAAAAATACTTTCAACACAAAAATACTTTCAACACAAAAATACTTTTAAAACAAAAATACATGCAACATAAAAATACTTAAAACAAAAATACTTTCGAGCAGCAAAGGCTGAGTGCACTGAATATTAATGCTAATAAAATGAATAAAAATTAATAATAAAAATGGTGAATTTACTGTCACTTCCAAGGGATCTGATGTCAAAAGAACCCCTTCGAACAGAATGCAAACTTCCCCTCGGGTGTTGTTGAGAAACTAATCCTAAGCTGTCCAATAAATATGTTGTGTCATGAACATAAATGTAATGTGTCGGTTTCCTGCAACAAGTTTTAAATATTTTTGGATTGCGAAAAGAATAGAGGAGAAAATAAATAGAGGAGAAAATAAATAGAGGAGAAAATAAATAGAGGAGAAAATAAATAGAGGAGGAAATAAATAGAGAAGAAAAGAATAGAAAAAAATAAGTGCAGAAAACAAACAAAACCGAAACTTTAACAAACAAGAAAGATATTTTAGCAAAAAACAAAAACAAAATCCCGAATAGCGCCCACCTCCGATTTTTCTGAAACTTGGTATACTTCCCTATTTTTGCACTCATTACTATAAACTATTCGGAAGAATACACAAAAAATTTAAACTCGTTATTTTTTTACCAATTAATAAAATCGAAATTACCGTCCAAATGCACAGAATGGAATAATTCTGCAATTAACAGTAATAGTTTCGTTGGTTTTTCTTTTGCAACTCATATTGCCTTCGAATTCACGACCCCTTTGTAATTGTTGATCCATGAGGACAAAATTCTCGCAAGTGATAACATCATTAAGACTTTTCCCGATCAACTCTTCCATTTTGTACCCCAACAATTTTTCACTAACTTTGTTAGCAAACTGTAAAAAATAATACAGTTATACTAAATACTGTACATAATAAATACTGTATCGCGTAGGAAAAAATTTTGTGTCAATGAAGAAATAATAGAAAATGATTAAACAGGAAAAAAATTTGTCTTCCTGAATTCATGTTGATAAATTTTAGGATTGATTAAAATTAGAATGAGTCACAAGCGTTAAATTTTTAAAACTTGCAATAAATTAAATTTAAATGAATATTAGATTAAATATTGGTGAAAATAATTAGTATAATATGTAATTTGTAAATTGTAAATTGTAAATTGTAAATTGTAAATTGTAAATTGTAAATTGTAAATTGTAAATTGTAAATTGTAAATTGTAAATTGTAATTTGTAAAAAATTATGAAAATTATGAAAAATTATATAAAATAATTAATTTACCTGTACAATGTGCTGCTCATTGGTAACGTGGACCATATCTTTACATCTATCCACAGCTAAATAAAGAGCTTGTGCAGCTGCAAGTTGAGCTTTTGGCCTAATTTCACTTGCGTAAATTCCTAAAAGTTCATTTACTAATATCTTGTCATGCGAACATTCCATAAGTGCCTAAGGTTCAACAAGACCAATTATTCTCCTTGAAAATGCACATATCGCTAATTTAATTTATCAATCTATCATTAACGAAGTACAGAAATAAGATTAAAAAAACAATTCTTCCTTTATGAGAAAGCAAATCAAATATACGAATTAATTAATCAAATAAATTAATTAAATGCGAGATTTTGAAAAATAAAACAAAAATAAACCTACTCTGCTAAATCCAGCATCTAATAAACGAAGTGCAGAAATTTCCTCCTCATCTGCAATCATTAAGAACCTAAAACAAATTAATTAATTGATCTGTTTTAATTACATTCCACATAATGTTTCAGCAAAATATCTCAAAAAATGGCTCAAAAAATGTCTCAAAAAGTATCTTAACAAAATGTCTCAACAAAATGTCTCAACAAAATGTCTCAAAAAATGTCTCAACAAATTTTAGTATGTATAAAAATATCTTTTAATTGTACCTAATATAAAATTGATCATAAACAATTTTAATTGACAAAGATTATTTCAGAACCATAATTTGTTTGTAATATAATACAAAACCGTGATTTAACATTATCAATAAATAAATTACCAATAAATAAATTATCAATGAAATGAAAAAAGTAATGTTTTCTGAGAAGAAAACGTGTATGAATAATAAATAATTTTCTTTAAACTTACGATTTTTTTACGAGTGCCAAGATAACAGAACTATGGTGAGAATTTGTGTTCCTAAGTGCCCTGTACAAAAAATTGTTTTACTATTTTTGCTACGTGAAAAGTTACATCATTTTTTCATTTTTTTTTATTCAAATAACGCACAGAGCGCGTATTGCAGAGGATATAAAAAACTAAGCAATTAATAAATAAATGAAATTGATGTACAATAAACTGAAAATGAAACAGAAATCCAATAAAGTCAAAATTAATAGAAATCCTATAAAGTGTAAATGAAATAAAAATCCAATAAAGTGAAAATGAAATAGAAATACAACAAATTGAAAATAAAATGAAACATTAAAATTTAATATTGAACCTGCATATTTCATCAGCTTCTTGTCCTCGAGATCCTCTGTGATCAATGATCACTAGATCATGAAATCGATTTTGAAAAATCTGCACTGCAGTTTCCAAATTTTTGGCAATTGAAACGTTCCAGTTTAATCTTCCTACAACCGAAGCTAGAACCTCTAATTGTTGATCATCTTTTCCGAATACTAATAAAACCTTTTAAAAAACGATTTAACAAAAATTAAATTTAAAAGAAACGCTAAACAAATTAATTACTTTTCAAATAAAAAATTAATACCCTAACTGTATCAGGTACATTATTCGTCAGCCAATTAGGATTAACATCTTGAGGCCCCTTCTGCAAAAACAAGATACATTTTTAATAATAATACGACAATTTTACAACAGTTGTTTAAATACTTTTTTAACAGTTGTTTAAATAGGTTTTTAATAGATGTTTATACAGTTTTTTAACAGTTGTTTAAACAATTCTTTAACAGATATTTAAACAATTTGTTATCAATTTTTAAAAAATTTCCAACTGTTTTTGTTTAGTTCTTACATTTTTTAATCTAGAAATATGTATTAAATTTTATTGTGTAGTTTGAAAAAAAAATTTATCTTTTATTGTTCAGAATAATTTTACAAGTTTAATTTATTTTTAATAACAATTATATTTGTGCAAATTTTTTATTTTAATTTATAAGAATTAAATCTATTAATGGGTTTTATTTATAATACTTTACAAAATTACTAAAAAAAATTAAAATTATTTAAAATAATAATTTTTAAAAGTGTGTAATATTAGATGAATAAAATTATTTTAATTTATTTTATAAGAGAAAATCAAATAGAAAGCTTGAAAAAAAAATTAAAGTAAACGAAAACAATATAAAAAATAAAACAAAAAGAAAGTAATTAAAACGAAATCAAAATAAGAAAAATATATATATTTGTTTTTTCGTAATTCTGTATTTTATTGAAAATACAGTTATACATAAAAAGTACTCAATAATAGTCATATTTTTATTATAGAATAATTAAAATTATATAGGTGCAAAAGGAGGTTTTAATAACATTAAAGTAAAAAAAAGTTTCAAACATTTTCCAAATTTATTTATTCATTTATTTCAACGAAAAAAAACAAAATTGCTGATTCATTTGCTATTGTTGTGAATTTCAAATCGTCCATTATTATTGCAAATTTCTATTTGTTTTCTTTTCATTTGTTAAAATAGAGTGTAAAACTGGAAGCTCATCTAAATCCGAAAAGCAAAGACTAAGAATAAAATAAAAAAAAATACCGCAAATTGCAAATATTTTCCTACTTTTGCAAATTTCAAACATTTCGTTACTATTGCAAATTTCAAATATTTCCTTACTATTGCAAATTTCAAATCTTTTATTATTGCAAATTTTACATTATTTTCTATCACTGCGAATTTCAAATATCTTATAAGTATTGCAAATTTCGAAGCGAATTGAATAAACATTTTCACAATTTAAAAACGCTCAAAAGTTGATTGTCAGCTGATAAAATAGTAGATTCATGTTCTACAAACTTGCTAGTCTAAGAAACCATTTTTACAATGTAAATATAAAGTTTTCTGTGTTTTATTAAAGGTGAGGAAGTAACACGGTAATACGCTCGTAAACAAGAAATAGAGATTTCCACCTACACACATTTTTACACGTACCCTAGAAGTTTCCTTGACAAGAATCTTATCAGTGTTTGTAAAGCATTCTTTACGTATTCGACGACAGAATACTCTAAGAAAACTCGTAGCCCAAGAATCAGTTTGTTGCTCATGACCACAAGCGTCATCACTTCCGGTAGGGCCCGAAATAAACAGCTTAGGATGTGTTAATCTCTTTGTATCACACATTTTATCCTCTAAAATTCTCGCAAAATAAATACTTATGTATTTTTAATTAAATGACACATTTCACAAAAATTGTATACAATAGATTTTTCGTTTTTTACTCTTTGAATCAATTTATTGCGCATTCTAATTAACTCTTTTTCGTTTATTAATAGTTAATAATTAAACGATCATTAACGATTAAACGTCTTTCATTAAAATTGTTTTTTGCCGAATTGAACATTTAACGTTTTTGTTCATTTAAGCTTTTTCTCCAAATTGAACATTGGGAAAGAAGTGTGTTTATATTCTTCTATTATTCGCGACTTCTAAAAATAAAAGTGATACATAATTTTCTATACTTAATGTGCGATGATAAAATTAAAACACGAGAATATAAATAATTGTCTGAATTCCAGAAAATGGAACTTGTGAGAATCATTTTTTTTCAGCACCCATGATAGGGTTTAGGATTTTTTTTTACAAATGCGCACAGTTGTGGAGAACGGTAAAAATGGAGATAGAAAATAGAAAGAGAATAAAAATAGAATAGACAGAAATAGGCAATGATTATTTTTTAAAATAAAAAATGGGATAGAAATAGAGAAGAATAAAAATTGAGAGGAATATAAGTGAAAATTAAAAGAAATAGAAAAAAAAAAAATAGAAATTGGGCCTATGAATAAGTAGAAAAGGAAGAAATAATGTAGAATGAAGGTTGAAAGAAATAAAAGAGAAGGAAATTGCATAAAAGGAACCGAGAAATGCAATAAAGAAAAATAGAATAGGATAAAAAGTAGAATAAAATAAAGTAGAAGAGAAGAGAATTGAATAGAATAGAATAAAAAGAAATAAAATGGAATAAAATGGAATAGAATAAAATAGAAGAGAAGAGAATAAAATAAAATAGAAGAGAAGAGAATTTAATAGAGATTATAAAGAAATAGAATAGAATTGAATAGAATAGAATAGAATAAAAATAAATAAATTAGAATAGAACAAAATCAAAAAGAAGAGACGAGAATTAAATAAAATAGAATAAAGTAAAAAAGAGACGAGAATTAAATAGAATAGAAGAGAATTAAATATAATAAAATAAAATAAAAATAAATAAAATGGAATAAAATGGAATAGAATAAAATAGAAGAGAAGAGAATTAAATAGAATAGAAAGAAATATAGAAAAGAAACAATTGGAATGCAAACAAATATAATTTAAAACAGTAGAATAAAAACAAATAAAGTTGAAAAAATAGAAATACCTTTATGAATAAAAATAAAACATCATCACAAATATCAATAAAAAAAACTTTTCATACACGTTGATTCACATTTTTATTCGATAACGCACAAGTGGCTCATGAAATATTCTAAATAATTTTTTGATTAACCACTTAATTGATTTTTTAAAAATACAAATTTTTCCATTTTGAGAATATAAATACAATTAACACTTTTTATTTGCGATACGAAAAAATTACACTTGTAGAAAAGGTGACTGAAATGATACTGATCATTACTGATATACAACAATAATAGGATATCAAGATCGTGATCTTAAGATATAATAATGGCATTGATAGTGATGACGTTTCTTCTTTATCAAATTAAAGTGTCGTAGATTCATATTTTGTATTTTCTATTATCCATTCAGTCTCAAACTATACCTCTAAATTAAAAAATATTCCAATCGCTAAAGGAGTTGAAAAATATTTATATTCCACCCTGAAAGGGTTAATAATTATTTTTATTTTATTTTCAAAAGGTTAAAAAGTATTCAAAATGATGAAAGAATTGAAAAATATTTCAATTTCACGCTGAAAGGGTTATTTATTTCAATTTTTTCTGCAAGGGTTACAGAGAGTTAAAATCGCTGAAGGAATTGAAAAATATTTGAATTCTACGCTGAAAGGGTTGTTAGTTATTTCAATTTTATTCTGAAAGGGTTGAAAAGTATTTTGATTCCACTCTGAAAGGATTAAACGAAATTTTAATTTCACGTGAAGATGATTAAAAAGTACTTCGTTTTTATTTTGAATAAATAAAAAAGTACCTCGATTTCATTTTGAAAGAACAAAAATGTAGGTACTTGGATTTTACGTTGAAAGAATCAGAAAATATTTTTATCTTAAGCTGAAAGAATATTCTTGGATTAGTAACATTTCCTTTTTAATGAATAACAAGTATTAATTAATATCGGCAAATTAATATTAAACATAAGGATAGCAAAAAACAACAATTAAATAATATATATTTCCTCTATGAGGGAACAATAACATCCAAATGGATTTGAAATTTGTTTTTTGGACGTTTAGATATACCCATTAAATAAAAATTTATTAAAAAAAATTTTAATAACCTCATACAGAAAAAAACTCACATAATTAAATTTATAAAATATTTACTCAAAAAAAACCGCGAAACATACAAAAACATTTACACGTTAAAAAACCGCAAAATACTCAAAATCATTTACACGAAATTAAAATTTGGTTTTTACCCAAAACACTCATACAAAAGGAATAATAAAAAAACATAAGAGTAGATTTTTATGATAAATGTTTGCTAAACATAAAAAGAAAACGAAACAAGTTTCATTCAATCGTTCACAAAAAACTGAAGCACTTTGAAAAAACCAGTTTGTTAAATTGATAAAATAAAGAGTATCGGTTTTGAAGTTTTTTTTAAAAAAAAAGTTTAATTCGATGGAAATTGAAATGCAATTTAAAAATATTTTGTCCGGTGAAGAATAAAAGAAACATTAAAACATAATGATGGATTTTCTCGCAGAAAAAATATACAAAAGTGAGCACTTGTGGATTCAAAATAAAATATAGTCACAGTAAATACGAAATGCAAATTAAAAGTATTTTACATAAATTGTTAAAATTACATAAATGAACACTTGTTGATTCAAATTCAAATAGTCACAGTAAAATTTCACGGAAAATATAAAATAGCAAATACGACAATAAGTATAACAATAAATATAATACGTGCAATATAGATTTAAATAAAAAATACATACAATAGATCTAAATAAACAATAAATATATCAATAGTTAAAAAACAATGAACTACAAAATTTACAAAAAACAAAACAAAAGATCTAAATAAACAACAAATATATCAATAGTTAAAAAACAATGAACTACAAAATTAACAAAAAACAAAACAATAGATCTAAATAAACAACAAATATATCAATAGTTAAAAAACAACGAACTACAGAATTTACAAAAAACAAAATTCATAATGATAATGCTGCTCTAAAATAAATAAAAAGTAACATTTTCGTAATTTAGTTTAAAAAAAGAACTTTTTATATAGCTATTCGTATATCCGGAACATCGAATAATAAATAATAAAAACTAAAAAAAAGTATTTTGCAAAAACAAAAGAACGTAAAAACAATGTACTCTTCAGTGCTTTTTACAAAACAAAAGGTAATTAATTATACTTAACCATAGAGAATCCATAAAGATTTATACACAAAGAATTTTTCGAATAAAATACAATTTTTCATCCAGATGGTTCAATAATTTTTCCTCAATGTCCCAAATGTATTTTGATAACAGAATCAAGTTATAATCGTTGTAATATTGTAATACCTTGTCCTTGTAACCTTCAATTAATTTCTCAATTTGCCCATCAATTTCTTCATTAATTTCTCAATTAATTCATCAATTAATTCCTCAATTAACTCCTCAATTAATTTCTCAATTACAATCCTCAAAATCCAGTCAAAAAATGTGTGCAAAAGTAAGACTGCGTTTCCAGAGAAAATATTTGCAAGACATGTTTGACAGGTGAAGTAAAGAAAAATCGAGGAGCTCCGAGAGAGCTCCGGAGCGAGCGTCTATAGAACGACTATACACTGTCCTTGGAGAAGGGGTTAAAAGAATAGAAGGGGTAGCTATAATTACCCGCACATTAGCGGATTTATATTTCATCACTTTGATACAAGTTCGCTTCGCAAAGAGTAGACGCATTTGCATAATAAAGTTTCTTTATTTGCTTGATGATACTTTTTATCCCATGAACGTTTACCCTTTATCAACCCTTTCAACCCTTTGTCTAGAAAATTACCAACTTTCTCGTGGCTTTTTATTTTTTGCACCCTCTGCACCTGCTATTCTCTCATGATTTACAGCTCACTTTCCAATTTTTATCGCATTTTAATGAATTTGATTGCTCCTGGAAACTTTGTTGCAATTTCATTGAATAAACTTTGCCACCAGCAAAAAATGACGAAAGAATATTAGACGAGATTATAACAATAGAGGGGTGCTCGATTTCGATTAAATTGATTATTTAGAGGAAATGGACGAAAAAATTGTCGCTTTACAAACTGCACTGACAATTTACGGGGAAAACAATTCTTGCGGTTTGATTATTTGCTGGAAAATAGTAAAAAATTGTCGCTTCTTTAACTTTTGTTGAAGTTGCGGGGGAAAACAATTATTGCGGTTAGATGGAACAATTTTTTATGAATTCAAGAGCGGAGAATTGATGCTATGATTGCAGACATTAGAATAATTTAGAAAATGCTCTTTGTTTGGAAACTCTTTCAGAAAACTTTTAATGTTGCTTTAAGCAAACTTTTAATGTCGCTTTATGCAAACTTTTCATTCAGACTTGATAGAATTTTTTCCTTTAAATCGTTCCATTGATTTAGCAAATTCGATAACAATTCATTGCAATTTTAATAAGACTGACAATTTTGTTTTACGATACTTTTTATTATTATTATTATTATTATTATTATTATTATTATTATTATTATTATTATTATTATTATTATTATTATTATTATTCTTATTTTTTCTGTTTTCTTTTAAAAAATATTTATTTTTTTATTTTATAAATATCAAGTACTAATTGACTTATGAATAAAAAATATTTACATATTTTAGGAGAAAAACAATATCTTTCAATACATAATGCAATTTTATTTTATTTTTTATTTTATTTTAACAAATATACGGGCTACAATGAATGCCCTTTTTTATACAATATTGCGAAATATATTCTTGAAATAAGAATAATAAAAATAAAATATACATATAATTAAATTAAATTAATTTTAAGAAATAAAAAGAACATTAATTTTTTTTAAATTTTATGATTAATATTTTTTAAATTCTGTTATTATTAACTATTTTTATTATTATTACTAGGGGGCTTCGCGCGCCAACCCTACAAATTTTTAAACAGATTTTTAAAATTCTAATTCCAGTTGTATTTTTCATTTTTTTCACATTTGCATAATTTACAATTTACGTGGTAATCATTAGTTGAAATTAATGTTATCTTTGTTGTTTCCATTCTATGAGAGCTTGGCAAACTATAAACTGCATCCTTATCTTTAAATCGATATCGATAAAATTAGAACTTTATTTTACATCTAAACTTACGTAACTTCCATAATCGTGTAAAACGTAATATATGTTATTTCTTTTAATGTGCTTTCATTAAAATTTTAATTGAACATATTTTGAAATCAAAATTTCCCGAAAATTGAAAGATTGAAGGACTTTTGTCTCTTTCTGTGAATAAACGTATTTTGAATCGTATTTTGATTAAAATTCTTCAATAAATCTCTCTTAGTTAAACATTTTTAATTAAATATTTCTGAATGAAAATTTTCAATTAAATATCTCTGAATTAGAATTTTTAATTAAATATCCCTTAATTAAAATTTTGAATTAAATACCTCTTTATTAAAATTTTCAATTGAGTAATAAAAATATTTCTTTATAAAAATTCTCAATGAAACATCTCTGAATTAAAATTTTTATTTTAATTTCCATTCATGAAAATTTTTAATTACATTCATTTTGGGTAACATTGTAAATTCATTATTAATTAGTGATCGTCAGGGCTATTAAATATTCATGAATTTGGATGTCGAGATTCTAAAGAAAAATTAAAACTCATTTGTAATTACTTACGACTGGACATTCGAGTTCATCTTCATCTGAAGATATAAATTGATCGATCGATGAAGTATTGTACTCCCAGCCATCGGTTTGAACATCACATTTATCAGCCTCTTTGAAAAAAAAAAGAAAAATCTGTATAATAATGTTTTCCTTCAAAATATGGTTTCAAAAGAAAGAGTTATCTTATTTTTAAACTAGATATTGAATTAAAATGAATGTAATGAAAATAATTGAATTGAAATGCATGAAATTAAAATACAGTCAACTCTATGAATAGTGCCACTGAAACTACGAATAGTGACGCTTTTCTTTTGTTCCCACTCGAGCGTCCTTTGTTTTCTTTATCCAAATCTGCGGCACTATTCGTAGAGTTGACTGTAATGAGATTAAAATCAAATGAACTAAAGTAATTTAATAAAAATAAATGAACGTGAACAATGTTATAAAAATAAATTAATGTAAATATTTCTTATAAAACAAATTTAACAGAAATAATTTAATAAAATTAATTTATTAATTAAAAACTGAAATTAAATAAATGAACTGAAATTTGTATAATGAATGATTTAACGTTTCAATAAATTATTTAACCTTCTTTTGAGTGATTTAATCTCTTAACAAATCTGTTATCGTTCTAATGAATGACGAAATTAATTAATTAATTAACGTTCTAACGAATGAGGAAATTATTCAGTTCTAACAAATGCCGAAATTATTTAACGTAAACAGAAATCAATGAGAATGGAGATTATTAAAAATTCGTTTAAAACGAAATAATTGCTGGCCTTAATTTGAATCATGTGCCTCGATGACCACATACATAACTACACTTCAATTTAGGTCGGGTAAAGTGCTGAAACAATTTAATAGCTCTACTTGCAAAACGAATTTCCAAGCAATTTTTAGTAGGCTAGTGACTTTACTATTGATTCTTTAATGAAAACACAATTTTTGCACCAATTATGAAATCACTCGTTTCCGAATTGACACCCTCAAGTTCCAATACGTTTCTTTGCTTCTATTATTTATTCCTATTTTCATTTTCTGCGAGATCGATATTTATTTATTTTTATTTGTTTTTATTTATTTCTATTTATTTTTATTAATTTTCATTTATTTTTATTCATTTTTGTTTATTTTAATTTATTTATTCCCACAAAACGTGAAACCTGCGATCAAAAATTTGAATTTTGTCATCAATTTAAAAATAATTTGTTTCCGAATTGAGAATTCTCGAGTGTCAATTCGTCATTTTTTTTTAAATCATTGCTATCTCGTACAAAAAGCTTTTTAGTTTTACTTGTTCAAAGTTTCATTTCGGTACTTTTTTGCTATTTTAAATTGTAATAGGGTCATTGTATGAGAAAGTTTCTAGTTTTTTACAACTGGATCTAATAGAACCAGTTTTGAAATCGTTTTCGCCTGTATCAGTTTTAAACTTTTTTATCACTTTTTCATTTTATTTTTAAACAAAAGACATGTTCTTTTATATTTTTTTATCTTTGTTCTTATTCATATCTATATTTCTTCAGCTCGAAATTTCTTAAAATTCCAGTTGAAAATCAAAATTTCATTTTGTTAATTAATTCCACTTCCATTAATATCATATTTTTTACCATTCCACTATTAAAAACTAAACAATGCTTCCCTATGAGGAATATCAATGACAAATTTATTTTATTAATAAAAATTACTTTTAATAAAAAATAATGTTAGTAGACATAGTTTTTAATAGAAATTATTTTTAATACAAAATAATTTTAATAGAAATTATTTTTAATAACAATTATTTCTTTTCATTTTGTTTGATTATTATTTGTATCAACTATTATTATTTCACTAACTATTTTTAAACATGTTTTTTAATTATACTCACTGTAGTTTAATTCGGTTTAATTATTTCTTAAGAAATGAACTTGTTTTTAATAAATAATATTAAATTAAATGTTTAAATAACTAGAAGATGCAATTAAATTTTAGCAACCGTTTCTTCTAACGAACTGAACAGAAAACTGTTTGTAAACAAAACTGTAACTTCACAATTAGACTTGAATTCAGTTAGATTATTTAATTATTGTTGATTCAATGCTAGCGGACATTTTATAAATAATTATAAGTAAAAAAAATTATGCACGAATATTATAATAAATCCGTTTTTGGACAAAAAGGCTTAAATTATATTATTATAAATATTAATAAACTGTGTAAATTTGCACATTAAAATAATTGTAATATTTGTTTTATTCTTCTTAATATTTGTAGTACTCTTTTCTAGATAAAAATAATTGTTATTTACGATTGGTAAAAATCAATTCAATTTACCCATTGCGATCGATTTCACTTTCAAATCTTCAATCCGTTGTCACATATTAAAAATAAACAATTTTAGGTCTTGATATTGATTTTACATTTTTCACATGTAGTTCAATACGCACACACATGATCAATAATAAAATCGATTCAACTTCTGCTTTTCCTTTTTTCACGTATATTTAGTTCTCACCATTAATTTATAATTATTTGTATTATTATCGTATTTATTATCATTGTGGTTTTTTTTTCTATTATTTTCATGTCAAAAAAATATCAATTATCCACCATTTATCACGTTTTAAAAAAATAAAAACACGTTTTCTAAATTAATAAAATATTAAGTGAATTATATGAGGTTTTTGCATTTTTTTAACATTTCAACTGACACTGTTTTTGTAAAGGACTTTAAAAAGTATGAATAATCGCACACGGTTTAAACTCGACTGAGCCGAATCACCGAAAGATTACGATAGAGATGGAGAACAGTCAAGGAGCTGAGAATTGTAACCGTGAATCAGTTAGGTCATTGTAATTTTATTAGAAAAAGAAATATAGAGTCCAGAGATTCACTTTTCACCGAATAAATCAAAGCAAAAGTAATTTTAAGAAATTATTATAAAACAAATATTATTCCATAAAACATTGATTTTTTAAAAATATAAATGAACATTTATTATCATGTGTGTATTAATTATTGATTCATTAAACATTATTATAACATTTATTAATTTTATTATTAATTAAAAACCATAAATTCAATATTTCATTTATTATTATTTTTTTATTTATTTCTTTCAGATTTTTCTGTTTTTCTACTAGTTTTTACAAATAAACATTTATAATTTTTGTATTTCTTATTAAACTTTATTTATTTTATTTGACAAGTTATTTATTTTCAAGCACATTTTTTATCAAGTTATTTATTTGTTCAATAAACAAGTAAATAAAAAATGTAAAGGATTTTTAATTTTTTACAAAACTTTGCATTCAATTTCATAATTTATTTATTTATTCGCACCATTGTAAAATAAGAGAGAGGATCATCTAAACTTTTAATTTATGATCAAAATATACGGTGAGGATTATAAATGATAATGCAGGAAGTAGAGAAAAATTGATAACGAACCATTTGGCGTTTTGTTGACATTATGTTTCAGATTAAGTAGATTGCCAATACGCTTGTCATCCCAAACGTAAAGTTGACTGTCAAGCTCTTTGCAATTGTCAGACACATCTGGAAATAAGGATAATCTGGAAAATGAAAAAGTCTACAATTAACTTTTCTTTGCATGCATAAGAATCACGAATCTCTCCTTTTATAATGTAGTTATAAACTTAGAATGCCACAATTTCAAAAAATGTTTATTTCTTTTCATATATTCTTTCAATTTCAATTTTAATAGTATTTAATTCGATTTTAAATACCGTTTAATCCAATTATTAATACCATTCAATTCAATTTTAAACACTATTCAATTCAATTTTAAACACTATTCAATTTAATTTTAAATACAATTTAATTTTAAATACATTTCAATTTTAAATACTATTCAATTCGATTTTCAATACAATTCAATTCAATTTTAAATACCATTCAAATCAATTATAAATACCATTCAATTCATTTTTCAATACCATTCAATTTAATTTTAACGCCATTCAATTCAATCTTAAATACAATTCAATTTTAAATACTATATTCAATTCGATTTTCAATATCATTCTATTCAATTTTAAGTACCATTCTATTTAATTTTAACGGCATGCAATTCAATTTTAAATACTATATTCAATTTGATTTTTTTCAAAAAAACCATTCAATTCAATTTTAAATACTATATTCATTTCGAATTTCGAATTTCAATTCCATTCAATTCATTTTTAAATAGGATTCAATTTAATTTTAACGCCATTTAATTCAATTTTAAATACAATTCAATTTTAAATACTATATTCAATTCGATTTTAAATACCATTCAATTCAATTTTAAGTACCATTCTATTTAAGTTCAATACCATCCAATTCAATTTTAAATATAATTTAAATCAATTTTAAATACTATTCAATTCAATTTGAAATACAAATCAATTCTAAATATATTATATTCTTTTCGACTTTTAATACTATTCAATTCAATTTTAAATATATTATATTCAATTCGACTTTTAATACTATTCAATTCAATTTTAAATAACATTCAAATCAGTTATAAATACCATTCATTTGTTCAAAAATTCATCATTTTACAAATATGCGTTTTTGTATGTAATCAAAAAAATATTTAACAGCAATCAAAAAATGATGTTTCCTTTTTCTTTTTATTTGTTTCCAAAAGAAAATTTCGCTGGAGCAGAGAAAGTTTTAGCTAAATCTTTTTATTTTCTCAAGTAAAATCATTTAACTTGAAACTACAAATATAAAACAATACTGAGTTAAGTTTTGAATTTTTGACACATCAAATATTTAAAAAATATTGTCTATAATGCTCTAGTAAGTATATTTCTTTATCATGAGGGTACCAATTGACGTTTACAGAATCTTATTTAATTTTACTTAACCTTCTGCATTTTTCCCTATGTGAATTTCAATACGTAAGATGCTAATTTACATAATACGCTTCATAATTAAATAAATTATAAAACCCTTGAACCGGAAAACTTGTAATTTATAAGATAAAAAATTACGACTTTGTCATTAATTACTCGTCTCGAAATAAATAAGTTACAAATATGTCAGTCTGCAAAATGAATACACCAATTTTTAAACTAATTGTCTGTACTACTAATTGACTAATTGAATGAACAGTAAAATTGAATAAAGTTAAAGAAATTAAAATTGAATAAAGTTAAAGAAATTAAAATTGAATAAATTTAAATAAATTAAAATTGAAAGAGTTCAATAAATTAAAGTTCAATAAATTATTAAAATTGAATAATGTTAAAAAATTTGGATTCACAAAAATAAATCTCATGCTAAGTCGTCGAAAACAAGCCACAGCGTACAATAAGCGCCTCTGCGCTGGAATTGAAGTCAAACAAATCTTAAATCAGACGAATGATTTAAAGCGAAAAAGAATTTGCATTTGAATGAAAATTTTTCATTTTTTGCTATTGAAACATATGCATATCGTGTGTTATTTTTCAAAACATTCTAAGCTTTTTCTTTTATCTAAACTTATTTTAAGAAACTCAATTATACAAGCAATCGCTGAAAAAATGCGCTTGAGAAATAATGAAAAATTCAGCTTGGAAAATGAACATTAATTTTTTAATGAATTTTAAAATCTTCGGCTTAATTGGGGACCATATACGTAAATACAAGCATATGTGCCTTGATTAGTGGCTCAGACTAGGTCAAGGAGTTTTACCGTTGTAAGAAGGTTCCCCACTCTAAAAAAAAATCAACCCATTAAGTGATCTTAAACTGATTATACACTCTTCATTTTTTCACTCAGCGTTCATCGACCCTTGATAATTTACACAATAAACATTAATTATTCAAAATTTCCGCAAATTGACGTTTCTGAATGGAATATGCTAATTTCATGATTGCTTTCACATTTAATTTGAAAATGTTTGTGTACTTAAATGATTGATTAGAAAAGAATTCATTTGAAAAGATTTTTGTTGTTGAAAAGATTGATTTTACTGAACTATAAAACAGTCAATTCATTTATATTTTTTTTACTATTCTAGTTATTCTTATTTAGTTTTTTGTTTTATTATTTTAGTTTAGTTTATTAACGGTATTTTCTATATCTTACACATTTTTTTTTTCTTAAAAAATGTTTAAGAAATTTAAAATATAAAAAAAAGCAGTGACTTAAGATTGTGAATTAAGTGTATAGTTTTCGACAAAGGGGTTGTGAAAATATTCTTTTTTTAAAAATGAAGGAAATATTTATTGTTAAAGAAATTGTCCGAAAACAAGTGAAAATTTTTAAACAAAAGAAAAAGTAGAATAGTAATTTTTTTAAAATACCTCCAAGTGTATTTATTTATTAAAAATAACAGTACAGAAAAAATTAAAACTCACCACTATCCATAAAACGGATATGCACTTTTTCAACCCTATTGGTTCCATTTTGCAGCTGGTTTTTATTTTTTATCTTCCTCATTGGACTGCTCGATGAACAACCCATTTTTCAGAATCATGAAACTTTTTATTTATTGTAAAGAATCATTTTCGATAAAATAAGAAAATTAAAAATTAATTTTAGGGGTCCAAAGAAATTATGGAACTGTGCGCACACACAGCCATAAGGTTTCCTTTAATTTTGAATAACAAACTGAAAAACAAAAGCAAGATTTAATTAATTTTTTATTATCATTTGATTCTAATTTTTTAATCCAATTTTTGTGATTTAAGACAAAGATAATTTAATTTACTTGATTCTTTAGTTTCAGATGCGAAACAGATCTAATTTCTATTTTCAAAGAAATGTTTATATTTGTATTTTTTTATATTTTATTTTTGTATGTTTTATTTTTGTATGTTTTATTTTTTTTATGTTGTTGTTTTGTATGTTTTATTGTTTGTTTTATTTTTGTATTCTGTATTTTTGTATGTTTAATTTTTTCTACATTTTGCAGTAATAAAATCCAAAAGGTTTAAAAAACGCATATTTTTTATCATGCAGTTCACATTTACAAAATTTGAATACTTGGCTAATCAAATGTCGTTCATGAATGAATGAAAGATTTCTGTTTGCTTTGATCGATCTCAATACCTATATAATCATTTCATAATACTCTTTAAATGTCACAGAAACTTTATTTCTTATCTTATCTGAAAATTCGCGTAAAATTAATTATCTTTCATGATTATAAGTTTTTAACTGTGTCGCACATGTACAATAAAATAAAAATTGATCTGTAATTATGTTTGTAAATAAACAGATTTTCATCACATCATAAATTCAATTTCAAAACTTTTCTATTCCAAATAAAATCCAGACAATTGTTTTTCAAAAAGACCTCTCGTATAAAAAAGAACTAAATAGAAAAGTGTGTCAAAACTATGAAACATTTTCTTTGATTATCAAAAAGTTTTATAGAAAAATAAAATAGTATTTCTAGCAATTAAAAGTATTTTAGAAACAAAAGAGGATTTAAGACAAAGAGTATTTAAAAAAGAGTATTTAAAAAAAGAATATTTAAAAAAGTCTATTTAAAAAAAGTCTATTTAAAAAAAGTGTATTTAAAAAATACTATTTAAAAAAAGACTATTTAAAAAAGAGTATCTAAAAAAGGAATATTTAAAAAAATACTATTTAAAAAGAGAATATTTAAATAAAAGAGTATTTGTAAACGAGAGTATTTTAAAACTATACATAAAAGTATTTTTTAAAATAGTAACTCACAAACGTAAAATCACAAACGGAGTATTGTTTTTGGTTTTTAAAAACTTGTCCCTTTTCGGTACAAAACTAAACAGAACAAAAAAATCGACATACGGTTTTAAAAAAATGCGTCACTAGTTTTTGTACTGTTTAACGAAATTTAACGGAATAATTGATCCCGGTTCGATAAAATCACTGGCTGGTCGACTTGTGATTAAAGTTGGCGATCCTTTCAGACTCAGAGGAGGCTGCTTAACGAACCCAAAGAAACGCAATTGTATTAGTTTTTTTTTCTTGCGTGTACGAACACACGTCCTCGAAGATATTTACGAATTCTACTCACACTAGTGTATATATTTTTAAAGACACGTACATAGTATATAGGTACTTTACAAATAAGCTTTATTAACACCACTTGCAAAATTCCTTATCAATTTCAAAAAACATAATTTCTGTTAAAAAACAACTTATACAAATTATTGTTCTGAAAGTCTGATTTTTACCAACCTATTATACTATCAACATTCAAAGAATGCGTGTAATAATTTTTATCACAATACACTCAACTCTATGAATAGTGCCGCAGATTTGCAAGTCGGTGAAATTTTTCTCGGAAAATGTATCTCACTATTGAGAATGCTTAAAGTATTTGCTTCGCACTCACGCTTAATGTTTAATTCTACAAACATAGAAGGAAAATTAATATGGTAACGTTTACTGTTAGAATGTTGCAAAAATTACTAAATCAGTATGGTGAAGATTACTGTTTACAGAATAGTAACGATCACTAAGAGTGTGATGAAGACTACTATTAGTATGGTAACGATTACTCTGAATATAGTAACGTTTACTCTGAATATAGTAACGATTACTCTTAATATGGTAATGCTGTCAGTATGGAAACGATTACTGTTAGTATATCAATAATTACAGTCAAAATGTTAACGATTACTGTTAGTATATCAATAATTACAGTCAAAATGTTAACGATTACTGTTTGTATAGTAATAATTACTATCAGAATGATAACAATTAGTTTTAATATGTTTTTATCGTTATATTAACGATTTTTATCAATATGGGAACGATAACTTATCAAATTGGGAACAATTACTGTCAACATGGTAACCATTACTGTTAGCATAGTAGTAGTTACTATCAATATGGAAAGGATTAATTTCGGTATGGTAATGATTAATTTTAGTATAGTAAAGATTCATTTTGCTTCCTCATAGGGAAGCATTGTTAGTACAGTAATGATTTATTTTAGAATAGTAATGATTAATTTTAGTATAGTAATGATTAATTTTAGTAGAGTAATGATTAATTTTAGTATAGTAATGATTAATTTTAGTATGGCAAGGATTAATTTTAATACGACAATGATTAATTTTAGTATGGTAAAGATTAATTTTAGAATGGTAAGGATTAATTTTAGTATGATAATGATCAATTTTAGTATGGTAAAGATTACTGAGAAAATAGTAAAAATTACTGTCGTTTATCTAAAGGAGTTTTCTACGCTTTACAAAGTTTCAAACAACACCTAGCTAACTGTTTTTTTTTTATAAAAAAAATTAACTAACACACCTACCAAACTTACAGCAAAATAAAATTATTTAAATGCTTAAAGAATGATAAAATAATTAAGAAATTACTCAATCAAAATCGAGTGAATCTTGAAGTTAGCAAGTTTTTATTTATTTTTATTAACAGGCATTTTTTAATTACTTAGTATAAGGAGTAGTTTAATTATTTATTGGTAAAAATTGTTTTATTTACTTAGTGATAGAAATTGTTTAATTA
This sequence comes from Ganaspis sp. Gsp50, assembly GCA_011057455.1. Lineage (NCBI taxonomy): Eukaryota > Metazoa > Arthropoda > Insecta > Hymenoptera > Figitidae > Ganaspis > Ganaspis sp. Gsp50. The sequence goes on from WNHD01000626.1 coordinate 69,062, forward strand.
CTTAGTGATAAAAATTGTTTAATTACTTAGTGATAGTAATTGTTTAATTACTTAGTGGTAGAAATTGTTTAATTACTAAGTGATAGAAATTGTTTAATTACTAAGTGATAAGAGTTGTTTAATTACTTAGGGATAGGAATTGTTTAATTACCTAGCGATAGGAATTGTTTAATTACTTAGTATAAAATAGGAATTTTGCAATTACCTCGCGATTGGAATTTTTTAATTAATTACTATAATAGTCGCTTTTATGAGATTACCTGAAAAGTAAATTTATTCAATTAAACTGTTATACGCGATAAATAGAAACTAACAAAGTGAAAGATTGTTGAACTAATGGAATTCAAATGAAAGCAAAAAGCAATCGGATTCGAATTAAATGGCATTTCATTGACTACTGATGATTCTTTGAATCTATTGCACGTTCCCCCTGAGGGCAAATTAAATCTCGAGTTGGCAATTTTTTAGCGGCATTTGAAAAGGTTGGTCATTTTTAAAATTTTGTAATGATCTAGGACAGTTTTTTTCTTCGCCAATGAAAAAAGGATCATGGTCAAATTCAACAAACACGAAATGAAAGATTCAATAGGATATCCTTGAGAATCTCATTATAATTGAAAGTCAAATCTCAATACGCTTTTAGAATCAATAAACGATAAACCTTCTTGTCATAAAAATCTATTATAATAATTTAATTAAAGATGGTTTCGACAATAGCGTAAATTGCCTTTCAATTATTTGCAGAACGAACAATAAAAGTACAAAAGAGTTGACAATGTAAAAAGAATGTTTATTAAAAAGAGTTGGCATTCATAAATTGAAAAATTAAAATTACATTTTTTTGTTTCAAAAGAAAATGTTAAAGAAATTATGTTATTTTGTTTCATTATTTTTTAATCGTTTTTGTGCTATTTTTTGTTAAATTTCTTTTATTAAAATTGGTATTTTTTTATTAAAAGGGTACATAACTTTTTTTCTTATTATTATTTCGACTTTTTTTAGAAGCAAATTTTTGTCCAACTTCTAATAGCAACAGGAGGAAACAAATTCTTTGCATTGAAATGTAAATGAAGTGAAAGTATATATAGTGACATTGAAAAAAATCGTGAGATTGAATTTGGGATTTACTACTGGTAAATACAATTAAAATGCTTAGTTGTTAAATTGTATATTGAATCAGTTAATAAAAGACGATTCTACTATTTATTCACTGAGATCTTACATGTCACGTAAATTATCTTCTTTTATCACCTTATCTAAGGACTGCTGCATTATTTGTTCACATTTTTTTCAAGTTTTTGATTAATATACATATTTTATAAACAAATTTGCATTATCTTAGCAAATGCAAAAATAACTTTTTATCAATAAATAACTAAATTATCATTTATTTTTTATTAACTTTTTTTTTTGTTATCTGTTATTTTTTATTGCCTTTCATTCTTTATTAACTTTTATTTTTTGTTAGCTTTTATTTTTTATTGTCTTTTATTCTTTATTAACTTTTTTTCTGTTATTTTTTATTGGCTTTTATTTTTTATTAACTTTTATTTTTTATTGACTTTTATTTTTTATTACATTTTGTATTTTATGAAGGAAACAACTTTTACACATAGGAAGAAAGAATGCTAAAAAATTACTATTATTGTTGAAACACAACTAAAATCTTTAAAACTGAAAGAATTAATTATCAAGAATATATAATATATATGTACTTCAAGGCCATTTTAGCATTGAATTAAAAGAATAATATTTTATTTTAATTTTTTGAATTTATTTTATCATTTTTATACACATTAATTTTTTATTATTTATTTTTTTTATTATTGTTTGTGTGTTAATTAATTAATAATTAACTCACCGGTGATTTTATTATTTATTATAATAGTATTTTTATTATTTATTTTTTTTTATTATTGTTTATGTGTTAATTAATTAATAATTAACTCACCGCGGTGATTTTATTTTTGATACTTTATTTTCAGAATCCCCGCGCACATTTTTTTTATTTTTTATTTTTTACTTATATTTTTTGCAGTTTAATTTTTAACCTATTTTTTCGCTTATTTTTTCAATGTATTTTTTTGTTTGTTTTTTCATTTATTTTTGTCTAGCTTATTCTTTTGTTCCCGTTTTTGAAAGTGTCCTAAATTTTGTGTTACTTTGATTTTTACTCTATTTCGCGTTTAAAGTCACGAACGACAACTTAAATAAACAAATAAATTTTTAAAAATCCTCAGAATTCAAAATTCCTACTGAATTGACAATTCTTGGATTTTCAAATAATTCATTAAACGGAATAACCCTTCAATTATTGAGATTTTGTCAGGGACAAAAAATACCATCATTTAATTAAACAAGGGCTACTCGCGATGAATGAGCTTTTTCTCTTAGCTAGGTTAAGAATATAATTATACATCATCACAAATAAAAATTAAATAGCGCAGACAATCAAGAAACTAAATTGTAGGACGAATAAGCCCAATCAAGAAAACACTAATCTCAATCCTTGAGGGGCTTCTTGCGTAAAAAAAGCTTCTTTTTTAGTTTATTTTGAAAAACCACAATCAGACATTCATTCAAAGTAATATAAATGAACTTTTAAATTAACTTTCAATAACTTTTATGTAAGAACGAATTTTTTTAAGAAATTGTGTTTAAATGTAATTATGTACTGAAAAAGATTTTTTTATATTTTCTTGAAGTTAATTTTTCTTTAGTTCCAAAAGTTATTTTGATTTTTTTTAATTAAATGGCTTTGAATGTTATTAAGTAAAATACAATAATATTTGCACTAAACTATTTTATTTTTTATCTTTTTTACATTTTTTTATAACTTTTTTTTACAATTTTTATTGATTTCCTTTTTTTGATTCTAATTCCTCTTTTGTTTTTTTGTTTTTCTTTCCTCTTTTGTTTCTTGTAATTTTGTGTTATTTGTAATTTTCTGTCTTTTAATTTTTGTTTTTTGTCATTCTTTGTTTCTTTGTGCATTTTTGTTTCTTTGTGTTTTTTTTTTCTTTATGTTTTTTTCCTTTATATTTTTTGTTTTTTTGTGCTTTTTTATTTTACTTCTTTTTTCTCTTTTATAGTAATTTGTTTCTTCTTCACTTAATTTCCAAATATTCAAGCAATATTACAAACATTGAAAAGTCTTTAAAAAATAAACGACTCAAAGTTCTTTTGATTTTTAAAGACTAAAAGACAGTTTTATCCTTTCATGGACTGAAGATGGTCATCTCTTTAGGGACCAAAAAAAAATAATTTAGATTTTGGGGCACTTCGCGATGAAACAGATAATTCCTTTTTAGAACAGGAACAACCTTTTCTTTATTTCCTTTTTCTCTTTTAGATTAGGCAAAGATAATTTTTTATATAAATAGGTCGTTTGCCCTGCCTTACAATAATTAATTTGATAATCTTGGTCAATGAAAGGTTATTACTATTAAAAAAAAGAGGTTTTGGAATTTATCTTTGCTTAAAAGTATTTTTTTGTAATTCAATAAATTTTTTCAAAAAAGCACAGAGCTTCATTTTTCATAAAAATTTGTATTCAATTTTTTATAGAATGTTGTGTTTAATTTTTTATTCACATTTTTATACAATTTTTTTACAATTTTTTATACAATTTTTTATTTGTTCTTTCATTCAATTCTTTATGCAATTTTTTATGCAACTTTGTATTCAACTTTTATTTTGCATTCTGTTTTTTTAACGAAAAGTACACGCTACTAAAAGAAATTGTATAACAGATTTTAATTTAAATTATTTTCATTTTAAAGAATTCTCCATCAATTTTGTCGTTTTTATTTTAATAATTGTATTTACTAGTACAATATTCATTTAAGGAACTTCGTAAAAATAATAATCAAATCAATAGCAATCAAAAGGGGATACCCTTGTGATTATTGAAGTCCCCTTTAAGTACAGCTGGTGATTCTGAATGTAAAAACTTCAAGTCACGCGACTTCCCTTGTGATATTGATAGTATGATTCAATTGTAAATTGCATTAAAATTATGCAAATTTTTCTGTGCTTTGTAAAAAAAAGCATTAAAATGAAATCTTCCTGTTGCTCTATTGCTGTTAATATTTTTACTTCTTTTTATTTTTAATCGTTTATTTATTAATAATTTTTACTAATTTTTGATAAAACATCACTATTTGATATGGTAGTTTCTATTTTTTTTAACTGTAAAATTAAATAAAAAAAAAGTATAAAATTGTACTGATTTCAATTAGTTGCCGACTTTTTACTCATATTTATAAAAACCAGGATTTTTTGAAAATTAATTTAAAATGACCATCTTTCTCTGTCAGACAAAATAATTGACTTAGAGAGCTGAAATTTAATTACTGGTACATTTTTATTTGTAAATTACACGAAAAAAAATTAGTGCATAATTAAGTAGCGAAGTGTCAAAAGACGATCTCAAAAATTATTTTTGTAAATTTAATACCAAATTGTGCGTAAAATTATTATTATTTATTTATCGAAATACAAAGAAGATGTGAAGAATTCTAGTCAAACTAAAAAAATCCTTTGTGTAAGCATTCAAAAGAGAGAAGAGAATGCAATTTTATTGTAGGAACTGAAATTCTTGGATATTTTATTCCATTCAATAGAGAAGTATAGACATAATCAAAGGTAATAAAAGGTACATAAAATGATGAATATTTATAGTTTACTAAATTTTTTATTCTCTAAATCACAGATATAGCAAACTCGTAGTAATAGCTTTCAAATTAGACAATTTTTTATCTTGAAAATCCCCAGTTTTGTGCCGATGTTTCAGGATAGGAATTTTTGGAAAAAAAGGATGAAGAAAAAAAAGAACAAAAAAGAAGACTAAAATTATATATTTCAGCTGCAAATTGATGTCTAATGATGTCAAAAAAAAACAACCAACAAGCAAGTAATAAAGATTTTCATTTTTTTTAGTAGACATATCGCTAGTTTATTTTAGTTTTTAATCTTTTTTGAATTTTTGATTTTTTAAATTCAATATTAATTAATTAGATATTTCCTTGTATTGAATTGCCAGCATTGTCTCATTGTAGGGTTGAATAATATTCAGTGAGGATGATAAAAAGTACTGAAAATTGTTTATAGCAGAATGACAAATCAGGAAAATAATATGTTAGAATCAGTCTGTCAGGTTTGTCAGAAATTTTTTATTCAATTTTAAATTCTTTTAACAAATTGCATAAACTCAAGAATTATAAGACAAGTTATTATTAAAATATTTATTAACATGTGTAGTGTAAATAAAGTAAAATAAGTGTATTTATTTTTTTCATTTAATTTGATAAATTGCATTCCAATTATTACTAAATATTTTTGCACAATATTTGAGAGTAGACATCACTCTTGATTTTATTTTTAAAAAACGAATGTTGAAAAATTTTATGCGTCGAAATGAAAAAAAAAAGGATTCACAGGACCAAAATTTACGAATTTGCGGAGATGAATTGGATCTGAATAATTGGAGGCAAATTTTGCGTGAGATTTCACAAAATAAAATTCTTTCAAAAATACATATTTTTAGCAGATATAACAAGAAAAAAATCTGCCAAATTAATAGCGAAGAAAAACTTGCAGAATTTCGGTAATTTTTTTTATATGTACACATTTTTTTAAAGTATTTCTAGATATTTATCCAAATTGGGAACCATTTTTTAAATAAAATTAATAGATGCTTTTCAAAATCATTGGTATTATTACAGATAATTTTACAAATGTTTTTTACTCTTTTTGATTAAATTATTGCATATATCAAAGGTGGTGCGCTATTTTTTAAATATTATGGATGTCTACTTGTTTTTTTTTAATATTGATTTAATATTTAATATTTGTTTAATATCCAATTTAATAGAAAGCTTTCTTATGTGGAAAAGAAGCGTGCGTAAAAAGCTATGTAATATAAATAAAAATGAAGTTAAAGTTAAATGAATATAGAAAAAATATAGATGAGAATGTAATAGAAAAATTTGGATAAAAAAATAAAAATAAATAAAAATAAAAATAAATAAAAATAAATAAATATAAATAAATTAGTGATAAATAAAATTAAAATGAAAAATAAAATAAAAGTACATGAGTAAAAATAAATAAGTCTCGAAATAAGTAAATGAATGAAATAAATATTTGTAAAAAGAAATAAAAAACGAAATATGTATAATAAAAAATAATTAAAGTAGACATCCATTCATTAAAAAATTTTTGTAGATTTTATATCTTTTTTGAACAATTTACTGCCAAGAATTTGTCAGTTTTCAGTGGGATTTGGAGCTTTTTCGAATGGAAATAATGTTCGGACGACAGATAATGTTTATCAATCAACATCTCCAATTTCCACGACTTAAAGCAGGTCCGACAAAAGGAAAAGAAGACAACCGGTTCTGTTTACAAATTATCTTTTACGATGTTTTGCCAATGCTGTTGGAAAATGTTTGGAAAACTCTTCAGCGCTGAAGATCCTCATTTTGGACGGAATTCCACTGCCTTTCGAATATATGGAGATCCTGTGTGAAGGACTGTCTAAAAATCAAAATATAACTACATTATCTCTGGCAAAGTGTCGAATCAATGATGCAGGTAAATTCATATTAACTTTAATTTAATTATAATTGAATTAAATTTAATTGTTAATTTATTGTGAATTTAATTATTAATTTAATTGTTAATTTTTCTTTAATTTTAATTTTAATATTAATTAAATATGAAATATGCTATTATTAAATAAAAAATAAGGAATAATGCATCTTTTACAAAAGAATATGTTTAAACAAAAAGTACACGCAAAAAGAATTTAACTGAAACTGCGAAAAATTTCACTGAGAAAGTTAAAATATTACAACAAAATCTATTTTTGTGAATTGTTTTTAAACTAAAACACGCAAAATAAATTCGGTTTTTTGGAATAAAAACTAATTAAAATACAAGCCGAAATAATTGTCTAGAAGATATATATTTATTTTAATAGAATTTGTAATCATTTTTCAGGATGCAAGTTGGTTGTTGAATCTATAAAATACAATTTAAAAATAGAAAAGTTGAACTTTACGAGTTGCAGTCTTACACACGAAAGTGGAAATTCACTTTCTCTGTTTTTTAACAATCAACGGAAAATTTTATGCCAAATAGAATGGGGAAGAGCATCAAATATAGAACCAAAATTTCAAGTAAGTATTTTGCAATTAAAGACATTAATCACATTGTTCTTAATTTTAAAATTATATTTGTGATATAATTCTATTTTATTGTGCTTTTATACATTTTTTATTTACGTACCTTGTTTGTGATAAAAAGACACATTTTTAATACCTTGAAAAAGTGATAAAACTAATAATAAAAAATCTAATCTCTATTTTAGGGCCAAGGACTACATACCTTAATATTGAACAAAAATCCAAAATTTTCTGACGCTGGTCTATGTTTTTTGATCGAAGCTTTACGAAATGATTTTTGGCTCAGAGTTTTAAGTCTGAATTCTTGCGGTCTACGAAAAATTGGAGAAGAAGCGATTACTGATTTGTTGAAAACAAATATTGTCATTATGCGAATGGACTTTAGACGAAATCATATTTCTGAAAAAACGACAATTGCGGTTCAAAATGTGTTGAAGAGGCGACGAATCTACGGAGAGAGGATTTCCTTGAAAAAACGATTGATTAAGACCAATAAAGTATACCCTAATTGTAGGAAAAGATTGAAAACCTTTAAAGCTGCTGAAACACCGATGAAGAAAAATAAAATGAAGATAAGAAGGAAAATGAAAAAACAGTGTGTTCTTCGTAAAGAAGTCGTCGAACAAAAAATAGTGAGGCTTAATTTTATTTAAATAAAAATTGAATAGTTAATGTAGAAATCTGAAAAAGAATAAATATAAATGAAAATAAGATACATATAGAACTTGATCGAAACTCATTTCAGAATTTTAGTTTAAACAATTGTATTTAATGTATTCTCAAACTATTTATTTTCTGAATAAATTTATATAATTACAAACAACAACAAAAAAGAACAAAAACTAAAAAAAAAACATAAAATGCATAATACATAAAATAAAACTACAGCTTTACTTACTTCAACTAAAAATGTTTTCAGGTTACCACAACAATTCTAAAGAAAGGACCAAAAAATGAGAAGACATCAACACAAAACATTAAGACAAGAAGAAACACCAGTTACAACAGAAATAAAATTTCGAACTTTTCGGACATAAAGTTAGATTTTAAAGGCTTAATAAAAAAAAAATACTGAATTCAAAAAACGGACAAAAAATAAATAAAGACAAACAAAATTGTTTATAAGTAAACGTAGAAGTAGATGAGAAATGTAAAATTGTATTTAAAAAAAAATCTACCACAAATGAGGAAAAAACTCATCATGTTTTAAGACAATATGTTCACAGAAAATTCTGTATAATAAACTATAATTTTCACATTAAAACGCAATTAAAATGTTTATGGAATTTTATTTAACATACTGAAAAAAAACATTTATATACTTTGTAATTCAAACTTAATTAGTAGTAAACAAAAATTACTGCAGACAACAAAATGTGTTTTATTTTCAAAACAGACCCGCTAGATGATTAATCCGGATGAGAAGATGAACAAAAAGTTGAGGAGAGCAGTGGGTTCAAATTCTTTTACAACCAAAAGAAATAACGTTTCTTAAAAGAAGAGACATGCAAAACGAATTCACATTATTTGGCGGGCCTGTACAGTTTTATCTCGGCCTACTTGAATTTTTCTACTTTAACAAAATGAGGTTGATTAAAAAATTAAATTTCTACTCTCCCGCTGGGATAATAGCCTTCATCTTTTTTTTACAATATCAGGTACCCAAATGGGTGCCAGTGAGGTGATAGAAGCTCAGTGAATTCACAGAAACCACATAAATACTGGAAAACGTGAGTTTTTCCATTTTAATAGTAACCCAATAAGATTGATTAAAACATCAAATTTCTACTTTAGTATTAGGCTAATGGTCTTTATCTTTCTTTTCCTACATCAGGCACCCAAATGGGTGCCAGTGAGGTGAAAGAAGCTCAGAGAATTCACAGAAACAACATAAATATTGGAAAACGTGAATTATTCAATTTTAATAGCTACCCGATGGGGTTGATTAAAAAATCAAATTTCTACTTTAGTTCTCGGTGCTTATCTTTTGTTTTCATTATCAGGCACCCAAATGGGTGCCACTGAGGTGATAGAAGCTTAGTGCTTTGGCAGCAACCACTTAAATACTAGAAAACGTGCATTTTAGAATTTTGAAGGCAATCCAAGAAGGTTGATTAAAAAATTAAATCTCTACGTTAATACTGGGATAAGGGTGTTCAGCATTTTTTTCCTTTTTCAGGCACCCAAGTGGGTTTCATTGTGATGATAAAACCTCATTGGATTAATAGAAAACACTTAAATACTAAAAACCATGAATTGTTCTATTTTTAGGCAATCCAATTGGGTTTATTAAAAATTCATGTTTTCTACTTTAATATTGAGTTGAATAAAATTTTTATTTGAAACAAATATATAATATATTAGGCTTGGTCAATATGACATATATATTTATTTTTTCAAAAAGACATTTTTTTGTTTTGTTTTAGTTTGTACTTTAAGAAAATGTTTTAAATTTGATATTTTAAACAAATATAATTTTTTTATATCGTCATATTATCGAGTTTGTATTCCAATATTAAATTATAATATCAATTAAATGAGTAATATCTTTGTTATCATTTAATGATTACTGCATCTAAATAAATCGTATATATTTGTATTGCTGCGCCAGCTACAATCAAAAGACAATATTAGCATTAAAGATCAATAAAAAGCCTTCTGATAACGAAAAACGTACAATGCGCAATATTATCGACAGTTAATTTATAAATTAAATCCGTCTTTTGTTACTTTTTTGTTTTTTATATGAAATTTGTCAACTAAAACAATATAAATTCAAGGGTAAATGTTCTTTGACAAGTTAGCATAAATAACATTGTACTAATTTTAACTTTATATTAAAAATAAAATCATATTATAGTAGCAAGGGAAAATCAATATACTTGGATGATGATTCAAACCTGTTACCATAGTGTTCAAATAAACAAAGTTCATAGATTGAAGAAATTAGTTACTCTATTTATAAGACTGTTTAAATTATTAGTAATAAGAATAATAATTTTATTTAATATATGTAGAGATTTTATTCACTCTTTTACAATAATTTGATTTATATTGCTCCCTCAGAGAGAGTTTCAATCATAATCATTAGAAGTGAAAATGTAATATGGATTTAAAAAACGTAACAAGCAATAAAGATAATTGTACAAAAACCAACCCAAGTGTAAAAAAAATAAGCTCCGCTAAAAAACACGAGTATTTGAAGACATTAATAAAATTGAAGCAAGAAGAATATATTATTGAAAAAACAGTGATTAATCATTTTGAAAACGCGAAAATTGATTCTAGAATTATTCAGGATATTCAACGAAATCAGCAAAACTTTATAAATGCAAGGTAAAAGACTGTAAACTAAATTTTTAAAAATAGTAAAAAAAGGTGCGGACAATGTGCAACTTTTAAATATTAATTTTAAAATTGTTTAGACAAAAAATGCTTTCACATTTGCAAAATTCAGTAAAGGGTATAAAAGAAGGTTGGACTGTTATAAAATCCGAAATCAACGATCCGAAAAACTTTGGAAATTTGGGTATAATCTAATCTCTCCTTAATTTCTAATTTGCCACTTATTTTTATTTTTAATCGCGATTTCAAAGAATCCGAATTTTTTTAGACGTGGACGGATATAAGACAATGTTGCACAAACTCTCGGAAAAAATTCAAGAATTTTACAAAAATGATTTAATAGATTCTTTGAAAGAAGAGCAGAATTCCTTAGATGAAAAATTGTCGCAAATTAATCTGACACTGAATCGCTATGAGAATTATGACTCTGGAGGCTCCTTATTGTCAAGAAAAAACCAACACCGAAAAAATTGTATAAACTTTCAAGATTTTGAGGAAGTAGAAAATTTAAGTAGCTTAATAGCAAAAACAGGTGAATTAAAAACTGTAGTAAAAAATAATATAGGCTCTTCCCTCATTAGAACATTTTTAATATTTTAAAATTACAAACCGAATTTATAAAAAATAAATTTTCTAATAATTTAAATTACTTTTTTGTAATACTGTGCGTAAAAAACTTACTTTTACGCACTAGGGAGCATAAAAGGTGGAGTTTTTTCCACATAGCATTACAAAAAATTGTGTATG